>NMRB01000556.1:44509-60405 GCA_002633025.1 Notospermus geniculatus
TAGCTACTGAAAACGAAGTCCACGCCGAAAGAAACGTCTGTACGCTTAGTAATCGACAGAAATGAATTTCAAAATGGCTGCCACAGTAGACATCTTGGATGACGGGCAACGGTTATCAACAGGAACATTCGCCGATTTATCTTATTTCGCCACGGAGTGCACAGATTTCATTATTTTTTTTGGGGTAATGTAACTGGAAAGGGTATTTTTTATGTAAACATACATACTTTTTCTAAATGTAGCAAAAATGACACAGGAGCGAAGTCCGAAGACGAAGTGAGCGGAAGCCCTTATTGCAAGATGGCGGCGAATTTGGGGAAGTAGATGACACAAAATTGCCCGGGTAAATAGTAACTTCGTCAACCCACATCATAACTCTGGTCACCACCCTCAAAAACCTGAGATCCGAAGGTGACGTACCAGGGCCGCCAGCCTGCCAAATCACGTACGCAAGCCCTCAACATATCCGATTATTACATATCAAATCACAAACGGTTTCAAGCACGGAGCACCCTGGCGCCGTACACGGCAGAGATATGAATAAATAATGACAAGCAGAATTGCTTTCCCCATCTTGCGAGGCCCGGAAAGTGATGAATTCGGCTTAAGCAGGACACCTCGGCGTCTCATCCGTTATAAATACAAGATACCTCGGGAAGAAACGTTGATAATGGCATTAATCCCGGTAGCGGATATGTTTTTTATTGATGACGCTTCCTAAGCGATGAAGAGACCGGAATGTGAAAGAAGTAAGACCGATGGTGATAGAACGGGACAACCTGGCGACTGGTGTAATGGAGAGAGTTCTTTTTGCCTTGAGGAGTGCTGCCAAGAGATTGAGTGAGCGTTAGCAGCTGGGAGGAAGGCGTGGGTCAGAGTGGGGCGAGGACTGGCCGACCAGGCTGCAACGAACCAGGTGAATCCGTCAGAACAATGGGAGATTTTACTGCCGTTAGAGGCCGCCCGTGTTAGCGCGGGTCCTGGACGTCACAAAATGTGACGTCACAGACGTAAGCCGTGGCGTCCCAATCGACGTCATCTTCGGAGGTACTCGGCTACATTCGGGCGGCCATCGTAACCAACCTCGACTGTATATAGGAGCCTCGGCGTAGTAATCATCTCGCAAATCACGAGATAATTCAGTGATTCGCCGCAGTGAGTGGGTCGTCTGTACGAAGAAGTAGATCCCGGGGCAAGATGGCGCTCTCCGATATACGTCAGAGATACGATGTTGGCACGAATCGTTCTCTGACGTTCAGATTGCGTGGCGTCCACGTCATTATGGATGACGCTGTGGCGTGCATTTCCTCTCTGTGACGTCAAATTCCATGACGTTCTACCACCGCTAACTGGTGGTGGCCCCTAACGGCAGTAAAGTCTCCCTATCGCAGCATATTCCTGACCCCAGCCAACCTGGCGCCACTATTTGCAATGAAACTGACATTTCACTAAAGATGGCTTAAAGGCTTTGGCGGATATCGTTCACCGATAATCCGGGAGTGATGGTTTGGCCATTGTTTGCGTTTCACAAGTCGGAACGTTGCGGAAAGCAAGCAAGGTCAATGTGGCCATCGGGGATGTGTGAATTGGACGAATCAAGGTTTCAGAGATGATGGATGTCAATTTCCGCATATTGAACACCAATACGGTCACTCAAATAGAGAGTGGTTTCGCGCCGATTTCATTTCAGGAATAGTTGACCAATGCTGGGTTGTTTAGAACACGGTTTAGTGCTGTTTATCTCTGACGTGGCGTTACCTGAGATGGGGGGGGGGGGCCTACCTGATGGAGAAAACGCCAAGATAGCACTAACGTAATACTGTTTTGAACATCCATGCGCAGTCGTTTTCCGACGGTCCAAGCAAAAATGATCTTTAACTGAGGAAACAAGGGGATGGGCGCAGAGGTTTTCACTTCGCCTCTCTGTGACAGCCCCGGGTGATCATCGTCACAGCATCCCCCGGAGGTCCAGGTAATGACAGATAATGGCTACAAATCATTAAATGGTTCTAAAAAGCACCAGTCGTATTATAGGGGAATTTAACGTCCTCTCTATAACACCGCTGCACCCAGCAACCCCAAGAAGCGTCGTTAATTCCGACGAAATTGCGGCAGATTCTCACGGAAAAGTGTTTTTTTCTTCTTCAAAACTAATCAGATTCTCAGGTGATTAACTTGACCAGGGAACGCGCCGTCACGCTCTTGCGGCGAAACGGTCGGCCCTTCCCGGAGATTTTTCTAATCTGTGAGGGAATAGACCCAGGAGTCCCCCTAACGATCTCGACGTCATACAGAGTGTTCCATGAGCTTGCATGACAAACCCCACCGTCCCTGCCAAATAACACGAGCGAGCCATCAACATTCAATTTATGCTGAATCACCCCAGGGTGCCGCCATCTTGAATCATGGCGGCCGCGGGTGGCAGCCATTTTGAACATTAGTAAATAGAATTCCGGACGGCATACGAGCATGACCTCATTGACCTGCGCTATATTATCTATCCACACCGTGAATAGAATAAATAAACGACAAAAAAATCTCCCAACACTGTATTCGGATGTCCCAGGCGACCCAGGTGTCCGCCATTTTGAATAAAACCACGGCAGACGACATGACACCCGTCAACGTCGATCGCTGACAACAACAATACCACTTCCGGTCCTAAACGATGTTCACAAACAAAACGCCCAAGCTGCCCCACACTTTCAAACAGGATAGGAAATTATTGTAAGCAAAGGCATTCAAGTTTGTAACGTATATGAGATTGGCCCAAACAGGATCGAACCGCTTCATTAGTGGTTACGATTGCAGACGGTGCACTGCGCCAATCGGAGAGGCGGACTCTCGATGTTCGGTTCGACGGCGGATAAAATGAATCGAACTGTGGGAGTTCAGAGGAGTCATGTATCGACATGAATAAAGACCCAAAGGCGAGTCAGACAGCTCGAAGAAAACCTCCCACTCGGAAAAACGGCATATGCATCAAGATTAGACACTGCATTTCATTAATAGTTGAAACAGACAAGAAAATTTGTCAAAAGAATGCCCAGTGCGCTCACTTTCCAGCATCACGGGGCATCCGTCCAGCAGCCGACGACCCCAGGCACTCAATACACCCCCAAGGCCAATGAAAGCAATTCTCCCCCTTCGGCTAGACGGGAGTGCTCCTTTGTCCTTTCGGAGTTGCCCTGGTCGAAGACACCACCCCGGCGTGCCCTCAGGCGACGTCACAGCGAGGGCCGTCAGTTCCTCGAAACATTATTCCGATGTCATATTTTGGAGACAATGAACACTCAGGAGGCAAGGTAGAGGGGATCATGATGGTTTTCATTGGACGCCCGTAGCAATTTTCAATAATGTTTTACCAGATTTTTTCTGAGATGTATCCCCGCATTATACACGTTGTCTGGAGAAGAGAAATACATGTATGATAAAAGGTGCTGGGTCTTTCCTGAGGTCACCCGATTGCGACGTTTGTCTGCCTTGGGCTTGCGATGGCTTGTAACGAAAGGAAGGATGTCGAGCTTTGCGAAGTTCTTTGCACTCGCTCCAAGCGAGAGCGAAGAATCACCTCAGAGTAAGAATGGTGCAGCCCTCAATGAAAGACCAAAACGACCAGCAGCCTTTCCCAGCAGCATGTCCTCTGACCCTAATAAAGGCGTGGCTGGATGACCCCAGCACAGAAACTTGAGCTGAAAGATTAGAGGATCACAAGGCAAGTCTGGTATAGATGAAGAAGTTGGAAGAAGCAGAAAAGAAATAGGTCAAGTCTGGTATAGATGAAGAAGCAGGAAGGAAGAAGTAGGTCAAGTCTGGTATAGATGAAGAAGCAGGAAGGAAGAAGTAGGTCAAGTCTGGTATAGATGAAGAGGCAGGACTAGAACAGAAGAAAAGAAGACACACGTTGTTGTTGTAGAGTAGCACGTTGAGCAGCAGCGAGCTGCTCAGAAGCATGAAGACCATGCAAGGTGCTGATGACTGACCGTCAACTGTCACAACATTTTCGAGACTGGTGTAAAAGGAAAGAAATTCCACTTGAAAACATGACTGTCCACCTCAACTGCTCGCTGGTCGCATCTTCGATAATCGAAGAGCAATCTGCTCACCACTGCGTTACATCGTACATCGTGATGTGGGATGTAACGCAGTGGTGAGCAGATTGCCCTTCGATTATCGAAGATGGCTGGTCGTGGATGACCACCTTACTGGCAGCCATTTTCTGAAGAAGAGCTAAAACAAGGCACGAGGACGCCAGAGGCTCGTGGACCAAGATAGATGGGACGCCGTTTCGTACATAAAAGAATATTACCTTTCGTATAAGAAACGCACAAGCAGAACAAAACTATAAATATGGCGACTCAAGGAAGCTATAAATAACCCACAGGATGAAGTTAATGGCCATTAGGCTTCCAGTAGCTCCAGAACGAGAAACTCAAGAAGAATACAATATCCTTAAGATGTATTAATATTTAAGGCGGCTCGCAACCAGAACAAAATATCGAGGTACTTTCTCCAGGTATAAATTACTTGTTTATTAGCTACAAAGAGAGAAAAATAATATGTTGTAATTAATTTATGGAGTCTGTTCTCCTTCTATGGCGCATAAGGCACAAGTAAATTATTCACTTTGTGTCCCTAATGGGGTGGCAGGGAAATTTGATGGGTTCGGATGCAGTTGGAATTTGCGTCTATGGTAACGGATTGAGAACAGGAAGCGAACATTGGAAATATCATAAGAAATGGTTTGTGGAAATGTTGAGTGTTTACAAAGGTGAGGGAACTATTGGCAATTGTGTGAACGCTTTAGGAAGTCTGTTGCCAAAGACTTAGCGCCTACGTGTTGCTATTTTCGGCTATAAGCAGTATTGATGGACGCTGAAGTATCTATCCTTCGCGCATTACCAACGGGGGAACCATTATGGCTTCAGTTTGAGACAACTCTCCTCGTTGAGAAAGGATAAGTCGCCGTAGGTGGTGGTAGCATGAGTAAAAGCAGAGGCTTATTTTTTGCCCGTTGGAGCCTTTATAAAATGCGAAATGTTGCTGGTGACAGACTAGCGCGTATGCGGCGCGGAGGAGACGTTCCGTATCGCGCCGTATGCGGTTGTTGGTAAAACAAGGATTTATGGCAGAAACGAAACAGAAAAAGAACCCCGCAGCCCATTTTGGTCAGCAGAACATTCTGGCAACTTTCTGGTTTCTACGATTCTCGTGTTTCCTTTTTTATAAACAGCAATGGGTACCGCGAAAGTGCTGGCCCGTCACCACTCTAAGCAATGTCGAACAATCTCAAACTCCGATTTATATCTGGTTGCCAACCACGGCAAACTTTTCCACCTTCCCCAAGCTACACTCCCCACAATCTCACGGCTAAGTTCCACAGAGCTTCAAATAAAACCTCCCGCAGTATAACCATAACACATTTTCACGCTTCAAATCTGCTCACTGTGTGCCGGCCGCGGAAAATTAATCAAGGAATTTATAAACGGCCATGAATTTATCATGACAGTTTAAAATGATGGATGGCGGGATATGCGAGTCCGTGGAGACTGGTAATGAAACCCCCGTAGATATCATTATCGTCTGAATGTTTGCAGATGATCCGTGGTGACGAAAATGTGTTAACGCTTTCTTGTCGACTTTCGAAGTTACATCAATTCCCATTTTGAGGGAAATTTACCCCAAAACGTTGGAACTTCAACATTTAAAGGACTGCATTGGATAGAATGATCTGGCAGCCATCTTGGTCGCCATCTTGATTTTCGCCAATCGAACCGTGCCCCATGACGCCTGCTATTCTCTGCGGCGCTTCAAAATCTAGCCACAAACGACACAATAGTTACAAATCTCACATCGCTACTCGAGTGTTCCACTTGGAATGAGCGCCACGGAGTGAAGCGGCAAAGACGGGAACCAGTCTGGGGAGCAGTGTCGGATGTGATAGGCCTGCACCAAATTTCAAGACACCAAGTGGTCGATATAAATACGCCAAACCAATTCTTACCAAATTTAACCTGATTCTCATGAGACCCATTCACCACCTCGTCATATCGCCCATTTGAATTTTTGCACGGCAATTTGGCACGAAAATGCAGCTGTGAATAGTTTTGAAAGAGAAATCGGCTGCCAGCGGACTCATTGAACGGCAATTAGCGGTGATCGCGATGTGTACACCGCAAGCTAATTACCTGTGATAGCGCTAACCATTAAAGCCATAGTCTGTTCGTGTTGCTGCGGCAGTCAATGGATACTGTGTACATTGTATCACACAGATTTCCCTGTTTCAACGAAGTTTCACAACATGCACATCAGAGGAAAAACATTTTGAACCGCGAGCTGCGCGCCGAATACGGCATTACTGCGTACTGGCTGCATTCCAGCTGATTTCAGCAGTGTCTACTGAGAATTTCGTCATGATGAGGCGATTCTGACACCCCACATGCACTTGCAGGCGTCTATCATATCTGGTATACAAAACTCGCGAATGCGCATGAGTTAAAAGCTGCAAATCTCGACTTCACCAGTAAAAGTAACGACTGAAACCAACCTCCGCAACCAAACATGAAATAACGCCATTATGCTGTTGACGAAGAAATATGGTGCTTTTACGTGTCAAAGCCATGAGCGTTGAAATTCATCAACCAGCAATATCAGGTCTAAGAACGGACATCATGAGACCAGCGTGTCTGGCCCGAACTGGAAAACTGACCACTGAGACCGAATTTCAGCCGCTCGTCGCATGATAAGTTATGAAGTGTGAGGACCGCCGCGAAGAACCACAACAGACAATTTCCTTAAGACAATTATTCCTGGCCAGGACCACAAGTCATGGTTCATTAGCGGCCAGATGAACTGAAGATGAATCCGCTAACTAATTGATCCAGGCACATAGGATAATTAGAGGATTATTTAGCGTAAGGCTAAGACAGAGACTTTCAGGTTCTCAACCAAACCGAACAGACAGAGAAAAATGCCTCAGTTTTTTACTAAGTTTGACTGTTTTAGGGCACGTAAGGGTGTCGGAGGAAACAAAAGTAGGAAGAAGATTTGAAGCTTGTCAAAGGAAGAAATCCGCTCAGTCACCAACAGAACTGGGAGCCGCTCAGTCACCAACAGAACTGGAAGTCGCTCAGTCACCAACAGAACCGAAAGTCGCTCAGTCACCAACAGAACCGGAAGTCGCTCAGTCACCAACAGAACCGGAAGTCGCTCAGTCACCAACAGAACCGGAAGTCGCTCAGTCACCAACAGAACCGGAAGTCGCTCAGTCACCAACAGAACTGGAAGCCGCTCAGTCACCAACAGAACCGGAAGTCGCTCAGTCACCAACAGAACCGGAAGTCGCTCAGTCACCAACAGAACCGGAAGTCGCTCAGTTACCAACAAAACTGGAAGTCGCTCAGTTACCAACAGAACCGGAAGTCGCTCAGTTACCAACAGAGCCAATATTGAACAAACGAACGGGCAAGATTGCTCCAATTCTAGAAACATGGATTATTTTTCTGGCCTGAGAACATTATGGGAAGATGTACCAACCTCCTTGCCAGCCAAACCGCTGGTGGTTCCATTCTAATTTTCTTACATTAATTTCTCGAGCAATTAACTGTCCTCTGGGACATCGAACCGCAGATGTAGTCAATCGTGATTTCCGTCCGTGCAGATGGGGCCTTGTGTTTAATTTAAGTGAACACGGGCATTCCTAATCGAACTGCTTAAAGGCACAGGTCGTTGATGAATTTGTTTTTCTGATGGCCGTGCGGAGGCAGTGAGGAATATTTCGCATCGTAATGAAGGTGACCTAATTATTTTAGGTCTGGTAATAGAATCTAATCCCCCCGACATTGTAGGATGCCCCACCCCACCCCACCCCCACCCCAACAATACATTTACGGATTAAACGTTCGGCATCACTGAATTGGACTCTAGAGAGATCAAGACCCTTAATCCTGTGAGAAACAAGGAGGACATCAGGAAGATGGAGCCATTAGATTCTATCACACCGGTACCCAATTATATGAGGCATACTTCAAATTCAAATTCAAATTTTAAATACATCGAAACCTTTAAATGTAAATCGATTCCAATTCCAGGCAAATTTTCTGACTTTTTTATGAAAAACAAATGAGTTGTTGAATTTTCAAGAGACTGAACAGACAAGCAGTCTCCAATTTGAGATATTAATGAAATAATGAAAACGGAAAAAGAACTGCTTGTCAACCGCAACTTTTTTTCTTTTTCAATTGCTCACCTTACGTCAACATGGAGAACGCTAATGAAAATTCATCATAACTTTATGACATGTAACTTTGCAGATGCAGTAAAGCAAACGGAATTTCATAATCCTAAACCATATTTGTCAGAGAAGACCAGAAAGTGGCCTTTAAAGACCGGAAAGTGACCTTGAAGACAAGAAAGTGACCTTAAAAGTGACCCTGAAAGACCAGAAAGTGACCTTGAAAGACCAGAAAGTAACCTTGAAAGTGACCTTGAAAGACCGGAAAGTGACTTGAAAGTGACCTTGAAAGACCAGAAAGTGACCTTGAAATCGGAAAGTGACCTTGAAAGTCATCTTGAAAGACCGGAAAGTGACCTTGAAATCCCGATTGTTGTTGGCCAATTCGAATCTGCTTTTTTGCAATGAAGAGGGAGGCGATTTTATTCGTGCAAAAGTTTCAAGGAGCAACGAGAAATAAAGCAATTTCTTTGTCTTCCAATGGCAGGCTTTACGATATTATATGCGTGGCTGCAAACCAGGATGAATCATAATTCATCAACTAATTGCATCTTTGCAATCAGGCTCAGTTAATAACAGTGAGTAAACGATAGTTTTCAACTAATTTAATTTCAGTCAATTTGCATTGTCCTTGCGTAAGAAAGATAATACTTCGTATCGCATTCCGCGGAATTCGACTACGCGAAAACTCAAATCCGTTGCATGCTAACTTGAAGAAGAACTCAATGCTTTTCTGCAGCCTTTGTAGTGCCCTCTTCGGTCTTTTCGACATGGAGTGGAGTTCACCAAGTAAATCTGATTCTGAATGAAGAGATCATTGCCAGTCTGCCGTCCCCCGCGAGCATCCTGATCAAATATTGAAAACAATCCAAATGCTTTTTACATCGGGTGTAAAAATTCAAATTAATCATCTTTAATCATGTGTAATATCTGTTCTCCCTGAATCCACACTGACCCTGAAACCTAAACCCCTTTTTATCCTGCAATTAATCAAGAATTAAGAAAAGACCCCCGCTAGGAATAAAATTGATCAACTCGGAGAACAATGGCTTATTGTGGTTCGTGTGAAATTTTCATTTAATATTCAAATCTATAACTTTGTATTCTTTTAGTTCTTTGTTAAAATATTCCATAATCATTTTTCTTCTCTTTCTTTATTGTATTAAATAATTGGGTTACGAATCCTGCCGGTGATTTTTTTATTGAATTAGTAACAAAAACGGTTGCTTGGTCTAGAATTACTTGCCATATTGCTGAGACAACGTTCGTTTTTTCCTCTATTGCCATCAGCGAACTATGGTTCCAGATTGGATTACGTCAGCATCAGCAGAAACGGGAGATTTTGCGGCCGTTAGAGGCCGCCACCATAAACGGTCCAAGGACGTCAGGAAATTTGACGTCACAGAGGAGAACTGCACCCCAAGACGTCATCCATAATGGCGTGAGGTCGGCGAAGGAGATTTTATCTACTTTTCAGTCCATCACATTTAATTAAATCGAAAATTTAATTGGTATAAGTATACTTCAAGTGGTGACAGTACGACAAGTGATATCCGTGAAAATTTTAATCACTGCAAGATTCTACACCCGCTGTCTGGCTTCGTTTACACTCTCAATGAGTGGCACACGCCTGAAAATCGGATAATGAAATTAAACACGTTTTTTAGACAAAGACAAATTGATGCAGTGCTTCTTTCTTACGTTTGAATGGACCGAGACAAGCTGGACTCGATCCACTCGAAAGTAAAGTGGCTGACAACGACATGACACTTATCGGGGTCGCTGATTTTGACACACCCAACATACTGTTGTTAATGTCGGTCGCAGTGAACAGAATTTCCGCAAGCAAACTCAAATCCGCGGGTAGTTTCTCAGGAACACATTGCCAAATCCACAAGTTCTACCCGACGTAACTCAGCCGGAAGTGCTCTAAAAGAGCGATCCGAGAGAAGGCGATGCCAAAGCTTTGTCGGCGGAGATTCAGGTCCTTCCTGACAACGATCTTCTCATCAAAGTACTCACTGGTAGATCTATTTTCCGAGTCACGAAGTCACGAATTTCGACCGTGAAATCGTACATCGACAAATTTATTGAACAGAAACCAATATCAGCCATGTTTAAAAGGTACCAAAAGGGCAAAAGTGAGCGAAAGGACCGTCTGCCAGAAGATACCCCGAAAGCCTTTCTCGTAACAGCTTAGCAGGATGTTACTTTCTCAGCTACTCGATACCCAGGGGCCGTATTTTTGACCCCTTACTTGACAGACGATCAGGCAAATTTTAAGGGACCAGTCATAAATGAAATGTATCCGACAAAGAGACCCTTTCGTAAGTGGTCTGACCTTTGTGAAGCCATGTCGGACGTAAACTCGTCACATTTATCAAGATATTTGAGCTGGGGCAATTCGGCTGCAGACGACTATGTCAACATTACGATCAGAACATCGTCCCCAGGTCTGATGTCGTATATTTCATTGTGGGCGGTGTCTATTTATAAGTAGCTACCTAGGTGCGAGGGTGCAAAAGGTAACGGGACAACTATTGGCCGTTATGTGATGAATGCACATGCTGATGAACATGCACACAGATATGAATTCTTCCAGTGGGGGCGAGGATCGCTTTTCATTGATTGGTCGTGTTTGATACCCTATAACCGAGGGGTATTGGTTTCAGGGCAAGAAAGGGCAGGAAATTAATCCCTTAAAGCCCTTCAGGAATCCGCTGGACATATGATTTTCTTGGGATTATTACTCGTGATCGATCGTTGATGCTGTCAATATTCACACGCCGGATAACAGCGATCGGCATCGTAACTTTCCGGGAGAGGCGGGGAGGGGCAGAAGTTGGACTTATTGGGACCACGGGTTTGCAGGGCCGTATCAAGCTTTTCGGTGGCGGCAGGACGGCGGCGGTGCGGTGGTGGCGGTGTTGAGCACCTCTATTGCTATTTTGCGACCTTGTTTTTCGGCCAAAATCGGCACGAAAAACACGTTTTTCGGTTAAGTCTGGGGGCACTTGCCTCCTCTCTCTGTCGCTATGCTAGCTCCACTGCGACCCTGGTTGTTCCCTTCAGAGATGTACGGGGCACAAGGGATGATGTCGGACATGTCGGATGGGCCCTACGCACTGGATTGGGATAAAACCACCAGACGCATCTTTACATAAAGAAGTACCTGCCTATAAATCACCATCATCATCATCATCAGCATCATGGGTCACTGAATCAGACAGAAGATACAGACAACAATTTATTACTCACATAAGGGTCAAACAATAGAGGGTTATTTCAAGCACCTCTCCATCACCAATATAAAGAGAACGACCCATATTCATGACAGGGTCCCATAAAAAAACCCTCAGCTTCCCATTAATATCAAAACTAAATTTAGAATCTTTAGGTAATAAATTGAGTGGAGAAGGAATTCATCACGCCAGTTTATAATGACCTAAGGGTCGTATCAATCGCAAGGCAGTCGGCGTTTAATATCAGTGGGCTTAAGATGTTAATTTCCGCCTTAGGGGTACCAGATGGGGTGGTCGAACACGTCGTCGAACACTAGACCGCGAGGTTGCGGGTTCGACAGATCATACTCGAATTCACGAAAACGACAAAGATCTGCGTACTTTCGCCGAAATCTCGTACTCGGTCTGAAGCTGACGTGACGCAGGGAACCCCACGACAGGGATTTCGAAGACGTTGAGCCAGAGTCGACCATTGCTGAATCATGGATGGCGTCACGTCAGCTAGTTTCAGATCGAGGTTGTGGTTGCGATTTCGGCGGAAGTGCACAGATCTGCTATATCGAGAATCGTCTTTTGCCAGTCGGGTCCCCACACTGTACTCTCAACTGGTCTGAAAGGGTCAAGTGATGCGCTGAATGAGCTGCTTCTTGAGTTCCCCCAGAAAGGTTCTGGAGAGCCTGGCGGGGTAATAACGTGAAGCGCTTTGAGACGGTACAGTGGGAAGCGCTATATAAGCCTCACGACATTATTGAGGGAAGATGAGCAAAATGGAAACCACTTACAGACGTCTTGTCGGCTGTCGCCCGCGAAGGTCCCTACACGTGACCGACGACATTTGCCCCTTCAGCCAAGATTACAGAGAATATCTGGCATTCCTTCCCCGAAAGAATCCATCAGACCCCTGTCCAGCCCGATATATTGCATTCCTGGGATGCGTAACGCGCATAAGGGCGAGGGTCGCCATTCATAGCCGGTGCTTGAAGGAGGAATGTCACTCCGTGCCACTCTACCATGAGTGGTTACAGGCCACCCCAGCGAGGCATAGTTAGTCAATCACTGACCAACACATGAAAACCTACTTGAGATGTAGAAGGACAGATTTCGTCAACAGAGTTAACGTTGAAGACGTTTGAGAAGAGCTATTTCTGTTGATTAAGTATTTTGCAAGTTGGACATCAGGGTATTCCTGGTATTTTGCCCACCACAGCCATTTGAAGGAGCTCTGCAACAGCGGCTTGGTGACCTGAGACTATTCCTCTTTCCCAGCGGTCCAGAATGAGTCGTGCTCAATCAATGGAACCTGAAAATTTAACGTCGAACACCGTCTGGCAGAATACAGGATGGTGTAATTTTGGTGGGGTGATGCACAATGTACGGCGGGCCATAATAGAACACCTCGGAACTCAAAAATGGCTTTTTCGCCTCTAAATCACACGAGTTCTCCCTGCAGAGGTGGTCCATTGATTCCTAAACGAGCCAAACGACTTTCTCTGTCGACATGTATACCTCCTTAACCGACTATAACTCGTTGTAATGGCGTCATAAACGCTAAGACAAGTCTCTTTAGGAGATCGAACCGAATGAACAACTCGGTGGAGATGAACATTTCAATCTGCCAGGTAACGGTCATCCATTTGGGAGAGAAACGTCGGAGTATGTACTTTATCAGTCGATGTCATGTGGGTATAGAGATTCTTCCCTGACGTCACAACAGTCACGTAACTGCAAAGAATCGGCCATGTTGGTCGTCAAATGGACAGCGACGACGCGAAAACTATCACGTCGTGACGTTTCGACGTCACGATCTGTGTGTTGACGCTGTGTTCATGGCGTGACGTCGCTTGACATTTCGATGGCAACATCGTGTCGTCATGGAAATGTGACGTCACTGAAGAACCTCAGCCCGCCGAGTGACAGCGCTGGCTGGGAGTCTGGGAACGAATCATAAAGTTAAGATATGGAGACTGGAGACCATTATGGTCTTAAATCAGGATTATTAGATTATATACGGATAATTGAAATCCCGATTGTTGTTCCCCAATTCGAATCTGCTTTTTTGCAATGAAGAGGGAGGAGATTTTGTTCGTGCAAAAGTTTCAAGGAGCAGCGAGAAATAAAGCAATTTCTTTGTCTTCCAATGGCAGGCTTTACGATATTATCTGCGAGCCTGAAAACCAGGATGAATCATAATTCATCAACTAATTGCATCTTTGCAATCAGGCTCAGTTAATAACAGTGAGTAAACGATAGTTTTCAACTAATTTAATTTCAGTCAATTTACATTGTCC
This sequence comes from Notospermus geniculatus, assembly GCA_002633025.1. NCBI lineage: Eukaryota > Metazoa > Nemertea > Pilidiophora > Heteronemertea > Lineidae > Notospermus > Notospermus geniculatus. The sequence goes on from NMRB01000556.1 coordinate 58,273, forward strand.
TTGCGTAAGAAAGATAATATTTCGTATCGCATTCCGCGGAATTCGACTACGCGAAAACTCAAATACGTTGCATGCTAACCTGAAGAAAACTCAATGCTTTTCTGCAGGCTATGTAGTGCCCTCTTTGGTCTTTTCGACATGGAGTGGAGTTCACCAAGTAAATCTGATTCTGAATGAAGAGATCATTGCCAGTCTGCCGTCCCCCGCGAGCATCCGGATCAAATATTGAAAACAATCCAAATGCTTTTTACATCGGGTGTAAAAATTCAAATTAATCATCTTTAATCATCTGTAATATCTGTTCTCCCTGAATACACACTGACCCTGAAACCTAAACCCCTTTTTATCGTGCAATTAATCAAGAATTAAGAAAAGACCCCCGCTAGGAATAAAATTGATCAACTCGGAGAACAATGGCTTATTGTGATTCGTGTGAAATTTTCAAATCTATAACTTTGTATTCTTTTAGTTCTTTGTTAAAATATTCCATAATCATTTTTCTTCTCTTTCTTTATTGCATTAAATAATTGTGTTACGAATCCTGCCGGTGATTTTTTATTGAATTAGTAACAAAAACGGTTGCTTAGTCCAGAATTACTTGCCGTATTGCTGAGATGCTGAGACAAGGTTCGTTTTTTCCTCTATTGCCATCAGCAACCTTTGGTTCCAGATTGGATTACGTGAGCATCAGCAGAAACGGTAGATTTCCCTGCCGTTAGAGGCCGCCACCATAAACGGCCCAAGGACGTCAGGAAATTTGACGTCACAGAGGAGAATTGCACCCCAAGACGTCATCCATAATGGCGTGAGGTCGGTGAAGGAGATTTTATGTACTTTTCAATCCATCACATTTAATTAAATTGAAAGTTTAATTGGTAACATGTACTTCATGAGGTGCCTCTTCGACAAGTGATATCCGTGAAGCTTTTAATCACTGCGAGATTTCACGTGTGCTGTCTGGCTTCGTTTACAATCTCAACGAGTGGCACACGCCTGAAAATCGGATAATGAAATTGAACACGTTTTTTAGACAAAGACAAATTGATGCAGTGCTTCTTTCTTACGTTTGAATGGACTGAGACGGGTTGGACTCGATCCACTCGAAAGTAAAGTGGCTGACAACAACATGACACCTATCGGGTCTTGGAGATCGATGATTTTGACACGCCCAACATAGTTGTTGGTGTCGGTCGCAGTAAACAGAATTTCCGCAAAAAACTCAAAACCTCGGTTTCATAGTAACACCCATCCTAAGTTGCCAAATCCACAAATCCCGGGCGGAAGTACTCTAAAAGAGCGCTCCGAGCTTTGTCGACCAAGATTCAGGTCCCTGCTGACAACGACCTTCTCACCAAACTACTGGTGAGTATTTTCCGAGTCACGAATTTCGACCGTGAAATCGCCCATCGACAAATTTGAACAGAAACCAATATCAGCCACATTTAAAAGTTCCAGGGCAAAAGGGCAAAAATGAGCGGGCCCTCTGCCTGAAGAGGGCCCGAAAGCCTTTCTAGTAACAGCGTACCAAGATGTTACTTTCCCAGCTACTCGATACCCAAGGGCCATATTTTTGACCCCTTACTTGAAAGACGATCAGGCAATTTTAAGGGACCAGTCATAAATGAAACGTATCCGACAAAGAGACCCTTTCGTAAGTGGTCTGACCTTTGTGAAGCCATGTCGGACGTAAACTCGTCACATTTATCAAGATATTTGAGCTGGGGCCATACGGCTGCAGACGACTGTGTCAACATTACGATCAGAACATCGTCCCCAGGTCTGATGTCGTATATTTCATTGTGAGTGGTGTCTATTTAAGTAGTTACCTAGGTGCGAGGGTGCAAAAGGTAACGGGACAACCATTCGTTGTTATGTGATGAATGCATAGGCTGATGTACATGCACACAGATATGAATTCTTCCACTGGGAGCGAGGATCGCTTTTCATTGATTGGTCATGTTTGATACCCTATAACCGAGGGGTATTGGTTTCAGGGCAAGAAAGGGCAGGAAATTAATCCCTTAAAGCCCTTCAGGAATCCGCTGGACATATGATTTTCTTGGGATTATTACTCATGATCGATCGTTGATGCTGTCAATAATCACACGCCGGATAATGGCGATCGGCAGAGTC
>NMRB01000556.1:61442-71578 GCA_002633025.1 Notospermus geniculatus
AGAGAATATCTGGCATTCCTTCCCCGAAAGAATCCACCAGACCCCTGTCCAGCCCGATATATTGCATTCCGGGGATGCGTAACGTGCATAAGGGCGAGGGTCGCCATTCATAGCCGGTGCTTGAAGGAGGAATGTCACTCCGTGGCACTCTACCATGAGTGGTCATAGGCCACCCCAGCGAGGCATAGTTAGTCAATCACTGACCAACACATCAAAACCTACTTGAGATATAGAAGGACAGATTTCGTCAACAGAGTTAACGTTGAAGACGTTTGAGAAGAGCTATTTCTGTTGATTAAGTATTTTGCAAGTTGGACATCAGGGTATTCCTGGTATTTTGCCCACCACAGCCATTTGAAGGAGCTCTGCAACTGAGCGGCTTGGTGACCTGAGACTATTCCTCTTTCCCAGCGGTCCAGAATGAGTCGTGCTCAATCAATGGAACCTGAAAATTTAACGTCGAACACCGTCTGGCAGAATACAGGATGGTGTAATTTTGGTGGGGTGATGCACAGTGTAGGCGGGCCATAATAGAACACCTCGGAACTCAAAAATGGCTTTTTCGCCTCTAAATCACACGAGTTCTCCCTGCAGAGGTGGTCCATTGATTCCTAAACGAGCCAAACGACTTTCTCTGTCGACATGTATACCTCCTTAACTGACTATAACTCGTTGTAATGGCGTCATAAACGCTAAGACAAGTCTGTTTAGGAGATCGAACCGAATGAACAACTCGGTGGAGCTGAACATTTCAATCTGCCAGGTAACGGGCATCCATTTTGGGAGAGAAACGTCGGAGTATGTACTTTATCAGTCGATGTCATGTGGGTATAGAGATTCTTCCCTGACGTCACAACAGTCACGTAACTGCAAAGAATCGGCCATGTTGGTCGTCAAATGGCCAGCGACGACGTGAAAACTATCACGTCGTGACGTTTCGACGTCACGATCTGTGTGTTGACGCTGTGTTCATGGCGTGACGTCGCTTGACATTTCGATGGCAACATCGTGTCGTCATGGAAATGTGACGTCACTGATGAACCTCAGCCCGCCGAGTGACAGCGCTGGCTGAGAGTCTGGGAACGAGTCATAAAGTTAAGATATGGAGAGTGGAGACCATTATGGTCTTAAATCAGGATTATTAGATTATATACGGGTAATTGATTCAAAAATACCCGGATTAGCGGACTAATCGCCGTGGTGTCACGGGTGCTTTGAGATGAGCTGTCGTCTTCCCGACGCCCTGTCTGGCAGCCGGTCGTCGTCGGCAAACTCCGGTAAGTGCCGCTGATTCTGAACGAGGACGTATGACGTCATCAATGGACAGCTTATTGTGGGCCTCATCGACTCAAATCATTCTCCTCCTGTTTGCCGAGTACTTTGAGAAGCCAACCAAAGGGCGACCTGATTACCCCGTACCACCACCATCCCAATCACAGATACAATAATTCCCCTTTATTGCCAACCCCCAATAAAATCGTCATCCGTTACTTCGACCTGTCGAAACAAAGTGATTTCTCACCCTAATCAGCCCTCTCTGAATGCAAATGCTACTTTTAATACCATTTGTAGCATCACATACCAGTTTATTGTCGAATTTATTCCAGTTTTATCTCAGCGGGTCACAATATTTCCCGATGTTTTAGTTCCGTCGCAGCGTACTGAATGTTCGACTACCGTTATCTTCCTTGGGTTTATCTTGACGATTTATATGTATAGCACTAATAGTTTATTAATGAAATGGTCCAAACGGTGAAAATAAATCATTGTGGTTCAATTGCTGACGGCGCCGTTGTTTTATTAGGTTCATTAGGCTCGGCTGCTCCGGCGATCGCCGAAGTTTACCGAGCGGTCCCGACTGTTTGGACCGAAGATCGATGAATTTTGAAGACGCGACATCTCGCAGTTTGACGAAAGTTGATCACAATTCCGTGTGGATCTCCTGATCAGGTCTAAATGCTTACGAAGGAGTTCTCAAACTTGCCAAAAAGCCAATGTGAGCACTTGGTAAACAACGCTTCCCTTCCCTTTTGAAACCACCGTTGCTGGGGAAGGCCTTGAACAGCCCTCAGCAGACGACGATTCAATGAATTCGTTCCTAAACAAATTCATCACCTGAAGGATGAAGATCCTCCACCCTCCACTTCCGAGCATCGCAAATTACCAAATTTGCATAATCTCGCGCGAGATCTCGATACCTCGCCTGCTCTACCTGTCACGTGACTTTCAAGTTCCGCCGCAACACCGGCAGGTATTAAGCCTGGCGCAGATCGACCTTGCGACTGGATGCAACTACCTGCAACAGTCGCTGTCGATGTGAGCGGACAGCGCACATCGATTGCGACTGGTCATTGCGGCAACAAGTGGCATAAACCAGTCTCAATCCGGAGCGCGCACATCGACACATGCAACTGAACTGAATGCTACACGGAAATTGTCGATGTCTTCCGAACGGACAACTCGTACTCGGAAGTCATGTGATAAACATTCAAAATGGCTGTGCACCTAGACTGGTTCCCGGTCCCAACATCGGAGCCAGTTGGGACTACGAACCAGTCTAATGTGCACCACAAACGAGGAAATTCATTGCCAGAGCGCGCACATCGACTGCGACTGAATGCAACTAGATGCAATGGTCGGCAACGAGTAGAACATGTGCAACTGATTGCAACTACCTGCAACGGTCGGCAATAGCGTTGCCGGGCCGCTCAGATCGACCTGTTTGTGCAACTGATCAGTTGCAACTGTTTTCAGCCAGTCGCAACCATTGNTTGTTGACATTTTGTGCTGGGATGCTTTCGTTCAGTGGAAGTATTTTCAATGAGCATTTTCCAGAGGAATCAGGGGCTTAAAAGACGAGAGTTTGAAATGTCGTCTACAAATCTTATTCTCCCTATAGAGGTCCTTGACTGACGTCTCAACGGTCACGTGACTGCAAAGAATCGGCCATGTTGGCCGTCAGCCGGCGATGACGTCAAAACTGTCACGTCATGACATTTTGACGTCACGATCTGTGTGTTGACGCTGTGTTCATGGCGCCGTGACGTCGCTTGACATTTTGACGCCCAATATGGCGGCATCGTGTCGTCATGGAAATGTGACGTCAGGTCACATCATTCATTCTTGCTGATCAGGGCAAATGCACAAGAGAAATTGCTGCTGCTTTATTGTTGACATAGTTTACTGCATCTGTCAAACGATCTGTCATTCCACGTCGTTATACGCCGTAATAGTCCATGTAAATAATACACGGCTAATTGTTTCATGTAATTATTAATAATCGTAGCGGTACATTGATGTTAATAGTGCTAACTGGTGGGAATAAGGAAAAAGTACGGTCGTCGATATCAATCACAGGTTCATAGCTGTCGGTTTAAAAGCCTTAACGCTTTACCAAAAGATTGATGACTACTTGTTCAATCTGGACTTCATCGATGGTGTGCAAAGTCAGCCAAAACCAAGAGCATTGTTTTTCTGTCTTTGCTAAAGAATATCGTCGTTCAAATCAAACTGGTCAATTTTCCACTCACGCCGAGCCATAACCCGTTTGACTGGTACATGTACTACACTGTAAAAACCATTTTGTTCACTACCTGGACACGTGGGTTTGAGGTGAGAATGGGTCCATGGTACCCAGAATATTTGCTCTTCGAGCCTGAAACGAGGAGGTCCTTAGGTTCCAGTAACCCATAATGACCAGTTTCACAGGTCACTTTGGCCCATCTACTATTGCTGCTCACATGTAATTATTAATAATCGTAGCGGTACATTGATGTTAATAGTGCTAACTGGTGGGAATAAGGAAAAAGTACGGTCGTCGATATCAATCACTGGTTCATAGCTGTCGGTTTAAAAGCCTTAACGCTTTACCAAAAGATTGATGACTACTTGTTCAGTGTGGACTTCATCGACGGTGTGCAAAGTCAGCCAAAAAACCAAGAACACTGTTTTTCTGTCTTTGCTAAGGAATACCGTCGTTCAAATCAAAATGGTCAATTTTCCGCTCACGCCTAGCCATCACCGCGTTTGACTGGTACTTTGACCTCAGTTCAAAGAGCCAGAATCAAGGCGTCCAGGCACCCCTAGTGTAGCCTACTGGCTAAGTCACAGGAAGGCATGCCACTTCTGATTTTCACCCCAGGGATTCAGTGGCAGCGCCCACAGGGATATTCTTTTTCACCATCACATTTGCCATTCACGTAGAAAGGCCACAACCTCCATTAAAAGTTAGACAAGGTCGTCGATTTCTTCAAATACGAAAATGAGAAATCAAGCTCGATGACTGAAATAGCCACGATTTCATTCTTCTTGACATGCTCTGAAAGCAACAGCCTGGAATCGAGATGGGGAAATTGACATCAGCCTTCTGTTCATTCTTTACTTGGTTAAATGCCAATCAGAAGTCTTTGCAACTTGATATAAGCGACACAAAGCAAGCGGAAATCGACTTGAGTATCGCACCCGGCTCACGTAAATATCAAAGGCCGCGTCCGCAAAGTGTGAAGCGACATGGCTTCTAGTGTCCAGAAAACGACCTGTGTGATTGATCAGGGATCATGGCTCTGATGGCATCTCTCATGAACGAAACCTCGTGTCCAATAAGCCTGACACTCGAAGCCTAATGCATATTACGTGCGAAAAAAAATCGATATGACTCCTGGGACGAGGTTGACGGATTTGCACCCGAGGCAGACGATGCTACTGGTTGTTTATTTATTTATGCAAATTAGGTATTCGTGTCACGTAGCCGCTAACGATAAAAACGACAAGAACTAATGATCCGCGGAGCGAGGGAATCGTGGATGGAATGAAGCTGATCCACATACAGGGAGAGTGTAAACCATGTTTGTGCAGGAAAGGTGTGCCTTCATCAAACACGGAAATGAGATTAGCTTTCCAACAGTGATAGCTTTGCGATGATGCGAGGTTCTTTGGCGCGGCAAGCGCTGAGCTGTTGTGCTTCCGAAAGAAGGCAGGGGAGGCAACAGTAGTTAGAGCTATAATCCTACCCAAAGCAGCCCTTTGACTCTGTCCTGGGATGCGATTACATAGAGCAATACGTAAAGGGACCCGCCTGTAAGCAATGGCTTCACGGTCGCGAAACCTTTGTGACGACGTACACAGACCGTTTTGCTGACGCAGACATGCTGTTTTGATGACGTGGACACCCTACACTGCTGACGTAATGACCAGATAGGCCTACGTAGACAGCGTGGCGGTTCTACCACTGTTTACCAGCTTGTATACATTTTATTGGTAGGCCTATACTTGGTGCTACTGTCGTCTGTGCAAAGAACCTGTATGAGCCAAACGCGGGCTCCAATTCTCCAACCTTTCAAATACCACAATACATGCACAGACCATCAGTAATATTTACTCAAGATAAACGATTACGTGACTTCTGCCAAATTGTTGCCAAGTAATTTCCTTATAATTGGAACTGAAATGGGTTTTTTTGCGCACGGCTGGCTATTTTATTCGTAGTGGCCACCACTGTTCTCGTACAGAGCTCCACGCTTGCGCTCAGCCTCTTCGTTGTCGTCGTACCGCTGCTGCCTATTGGGAAACAATGACCGTACCGTGTTACTTCCGCTTCGGAGGAAAGGCAACAGGTTGCAAAAATATCGGCTTCTCCGGTACCTTTGTCATTCTACTCCACTGCTTCTCCAGGCTTGATCTCCTTATACTGAGCCTCTGGTATCAATACAAGGATTTGCACCAGTTGAACGTCCGCGGAAGCAACGCGTGTTTTCTCCGGCTTCCGTTGAACAAATCCGATGTTTTTGACCATTCTTCTCAACGTAGCGTGAATCCTTACATTGGAAGCTTTTGGTCATTCGACCTCGAAAGGCGGCTCGGATTTTTATTTCAAAAGATATTGAGAAATTTCTTTAGACGACTGTATGAAACTTGTTGCTTCCCAGTATAGCCGTGAAAAGCTTCGGAAGATTCCATAGCAACGCTTTGAGTCTTTTGACATCATTCCCTTTCCTTTTCGAAGAGGAAACTTTTGCAAAGGAGACCTGTTGCAGGAATGGAGCTGCTCAAGTACACCAAAGTCGCAGTGGTATGGGCAGATACACCAAAATAGAAGTGGTAGGTCAGAGAGGTCTCTCTGGCAATGCAGAGGTCCAGCTTCTCAGTTGGTGATGGTCGACATCGCTGACCACACAGCAGGCTGTAGATGTCTTCGAATCAAAGTCCTGACACTGACGATTTTGGTATGATAATGTTGGAGGAGATAGATCGCGGTGGCAAGGCCAGGTCTCTGTGACCTTACAACTGGGATTTTGGTGTATCATTTGACTTTGAGCGGGATTTGCAATTTTGTCCATGCATTTATTTGTCAAAATGTAACTTACCATAATGACGTCAATGTTTGTGAGTCGACATCATCCTGTAAAGACATAAAATTTACCCCTGAAATCTCATTGGTCAATAACGAATTGCAGGTATTGACGTCAATAATGAAACCCCATTGGTCAATAGGTCTGGACTTGGAATTGACAGTAGCATTATATATTATATTATTTTCAGAAATGAAGTCAGTCTGGCAAGGGCACTTCGATGGGAAATTAAAAAGAAAACTGTATTTTTTTTTTTTGGGGGGGGGGTAACTAGAAACTACCTCTCATCTGTCTTATGACTCATCCTGACGTATTAACCTACGAACCATAGGACCATACATCACCTCTTGCGCCCATACAGCTCCCAAACAAGGCGAAACAAATTATCATCCGACCACCGCATCCTCCAAATAGACCCCAATAAATCAGCCGAGACCGAAACTAGTCAGCCGTAATGATCACCCGCTATTCCTGGCTCTCACTAATTCACCGGGTCCACAATACACCCAGAATCTAATGAAGGACATTACTGGCCCGCTTGAAAAATCATCCCCTTGGAGGACACGTGGAAATAATTCACCGGTTCTCATCCTTCAGCGTCTCCGTCTCCATCTGCAAAGTCGCCAGTATTCAAAACTTCGAAATCTGCCGCAGAACCTTTGACAATCTGGCGTAACGTTTGCCAGTGTTCTCATAGCTCAGTGTTTCCACACAATAGACAGCTAGAGAGACCATGGCAGTTCAGAATAGGGCAGCATGGAAAAATCTGTCACACTCCTTTTACTTTTTTCCCCACAGTACAGAAGTGGTGTTGCCCTGCTGAAAAACCTGTTTTCGGTGCAGTGCAAAGCTGCGTTTACCAGACATCCGGAATGCGGTATACGGGATGCGGAAGCGATATGTTGTATGCGAAAATGCATAGTATATACCCCTTCCGCATTCCGGGTGTCCGGTAAACGCAGCTTTAGAGCAGAATGAACGCGGAAAATCAGTGTTTTGCTCTGAGCAACCCAGATCTTCCTACGTAAAAGGAAACACCGCTTTTTTCTGTGCACTGAGGGGAAGCACTGAGAAACGCGGAACACTGTCAGTGGCTCTTTACATCAGCAACATTCACTGGTCTATAGCAGGTTTTCTTGCCCGGTACACCAAACCTACGAACCACCTACGGGGGCAAAGGATCGATAAATTCGTCGGCAAATGTGCTACAATCCCCGGAGAACGCTGACGAGAAACAGAAATTTCCATTCGTTAGCTCAGCCAAAAGTAAACCTTTGGTCAAATCGCTAAGTAAACCGAACAGGTTCCCCAATCATTTCCCTGAGGCGACTGTCAGGTCCACAGACAACTCAACAATTCAGAAGACCGATAACCAGTTAATTTTAGACCCTATCGTCCCTTGCCATCAGACCCCGCGGACGTTAAAGAACGCCGCTATAGTATTTTAAGGGTCCTCTTACACGAGGGCCAAAATCCGGCCAGTTTTGCTCCACACCATCCGATTATAATCCCTTATCTCCTTCATCTTGCTCCCTTTCAACCCTCTTTGTTATCATATTTTCGGATGTTATTGTGTAGCCATGAACCGTTATCTTGTCCGAAATCAGATCAGGACCTATTAGTCCGGTCCGCTTGCCTTATGACGCTCTAGAACCCTTCAGAAGTATCTGTTACTAATAATTTGGTGGAACGGCCAGTGTTCTCACGGCTACGTCGTGTATGATGCGCCAGAACTGGGCTGGAAAATGCACAGTGCTTTGCCTTGTGCATGCACTGTGCATGCTAGGTGGTCGCCCAACCATCTACACTTTGCACAACTCTACAACGGAGGTCCAGCAGTTTCCCTATAACCCCGACATCCTTCCAGGTGAATCTTTTTCCAACCACACCGAACGGTTCAACAGTGTCGCTATCATCCAGGACCGACTTGCACCCACGGCATCTAATTGCGCATCCCGCTCATCAGATCTGCTGGCAATATAACTGATTATCCGCCAGTCTCGACGTAGGATTCTCATTTTTCAATTACCAGAGATCGTGCTCTGAATAAGGTTCTCCCTGACTGTGACACCGAAATAGATGGAGGTGTGTACTGGTAAGCCATATACGAGATTAGTCTACGACGGGAAAATGATAGTACTTAGCCGATATAAATATACCAAACTCCGAGCCAAGACGAGTCAGATAACATGACGGCAGTCAAAATGTTAGTCTCGTCAGAATACGACCGAAAGTACGAGGACAGAACAAGAGCAACGCGAATCTTGGCAAATACCCTCGCTTACTACTTCCGTAACTTCCTAACTGGTGGTGCTACAGATAGGCTGAGGGGCTTCTGTTGACGTGTCCCCAAGCCATGGTTAGAAGCATTAGCTACTGAAAACGAAGTCCACGCCGAAAGAAACCGTCTCGTCACACGCTCAGTACTCGCCAAAAGAATTTCAAAATGGCTGCCACAGGAGACATATTGGATGACAGGCAACGGTTATCAACAGGAACATTCGCCGATTTATCTCATTTCGCCACGGAGTGCACAGATGACATTATTATTTTTGGGTAATGTAACTGGAAAGGGTATTTTTTATGTAAACATGCATACTTTTTCTAAATGTAGCAAAAATGACACAGGATTGGTTGATTTGTCATCACGTGATCTCATGTCAGCGTTTTTTGTGACTCGAGTCACGAAAACTTTGGATGAAAGATAATTCACAGTGCTTCGATAATATCAGAAGGATTCGATGATAAATGACAAAATGGAGATTTTCCCCGACATCATACAGCCCCGGGTGACACCATTACAAATGATTATTGTCATTTCCCAAACATTTCATGTCTTTATCGACTTATCCCAGAAAATCAGATCATCAGAAATTTGACAATATGATTTGTGACAAAATCCATATATACTTTCTCTATTGGTCTCTAAGTCTCACGAGACATCTGTTTGCCGCAGATCTCATTCTGATCACGTGATCACATCCAAATCACGTCTGCTTCATCCACCTGCTTGTCAACCTCGTCCACAGGGCGATTCACCCGGACGTTCCCAAAGGAAGTGCAATGAGTGTTGAGGAAGCTGGGAGCGAGGTTTATATTCTATATATTATTCCGTCCGTTCTACATCAACGCCACAGCGAATACGATCATTCCATATATTCCCTGCGGACCTAATGTCAACCTCTGCCATGTATCGCTGCCACACCGTCGGGCGGGAAACCCCGTGGGACCACTCCCTGTCTCGCTTTGCCGATCATGAAGGCACCAAAGGTGACCTTGCCGGGCTACAAAAGAAATGTATCAAATTCAGAGAAACATCTTGCTAACGAACCCCTCATGTCAATTGACGGCCATATTGTGGAACAGACGCGGCGACGCACAGTCCCTTGGGAAACTCCTGGCAATGATTTGGAGCTTATCAGAGAGAAATTACTTGGCCCTGTCGACCGCAGACGACAAGATCTTGGCTCCTGGAAGTCATTTCTGTCAGCCCGCGAGCTGGAGGCAGACGACCTCCTTGTCTGGTCAGTCAACGGGTTGTTACACTGCGAAACCATGTCGGCTCGGCGCCCATTCACGACTACAGTTTCAGCTCTTGCCCATCTTATCTGATTTTGTGGCCTCCAGATGGTAAATGACCACGCTATCGCTTGGAAGCAGCTTGTTTTGGGAGTACCTTGACGGAGACTCGGCGCCTGTCTTCAACAGACAAGGAGTTGACGCCAGAGTATGACCAGCGTGAAATATGGCGGTCAATGAACTATGGCCATGGTGGAGAAGTACTAAAGG
>NMRB01000556.1:100126-125408 GCA_002633025.1 Notospermus geniculatus
CTAGTAGCGGCGAGCGGCGAGCGGCGAGCGGCATAGGCGCACGGACGGCCGGTATTTTCAAGTCCCCCTCCGAGGGCTCCGGGGGACAATTAGACTGGATTAGACTGTCTGTTTCACCAAAACGAACCTGTACAACAACAGGCCAAAGCCATTCTCCAGAGTTTAGATTCGACAGAGTTCTTCATCCCACAGGGAAGCAGTATCACATAACGTGACCTTGAACTCTGAGGTCAATTCCAAATGACCCTGCATTGAATTTCTTACATATACATGTAATATACAAAATGACCTGATCATGACATTTTAGATAGGCTAGATTATGAAACTTATTCTTCCTCTGTTGACACTCAAAAAACTTCAAATTCTGAACGACCTTGAACTTCAGCAACCTTGACCTACAAAATTGTTGACCTTGACCTTTTCTTAACTCTCTTCTTCCTCCTTCAGGACGAAAGCTGTTTTTTTCGATGCAGAGTTATTGACACGATGTTTACGACTTTCTATATGTTGCTGGAATTGAGTATCGGAATTCGCGGATATGTTGCATGAGGAGCAGTAAAACTGTCCGCTCGGCGTCCTGAAATTCGTGAAATCACGTCGGATTTTCTTCGCGGCTGGCGGCTGGAAATTCGGATCTGTCTCAGCGGGTCCTTTGCTGTTGTTATTGTTGAAATGAATAGTGTTGTTGTTGTTGTTGTTATTGGTTTGGTTAACATTCGTGCTAGCGGGGTGTTTTGTCCCCTTTAAGGAAAGTGTCCCACCAGGTATGAACTTGGTCAAACCTGAAACGACACGAAAATACAACGGTGTAAAATATCGGCAACAAACCAATTATTCTGGTAGGAGCCAATAAAGTGCATGCTGAAAAAAGTTGTCATGATGCCTGAAAAAGAATGCTTTGATAATGTTCCTTTCAGAAATGTTTCCACTTCAGAGCAAGTATAGAGGACGTGCAGCAACGATTATGACGTCACCGTGACGTCGAGATGCCGCCATTTTGGACGGCACGTCCAACGCATTCGTAGCGTCAGATGCCGTCCAAAATGGCTGACGTGCGAATTATGACGTCAATGATGACGTCATGTGCACATGGTCTATAAGCAACAAGTGGAAAATCTGGTTGCATGCATGCAGTGCTGAAATGAAGAGTTGAAATTAAACTGCTGTATCAGAAATATGGTTAAGGTTAGAAAAACGATCATGCTGTTATCGTACTGAAACAGTAAGAGAATGCTATCGGCAGTTTACAACTGCAGTTTCTCAGAGTCTGTATGAAATTGCCATATTTTCACAAAAGGTAAACTTTATAATCGCATAATTGGAACATAATTATAGGATTAGGGATTCTATTGATGCAGCCATCTTGCCAAGCAACAACAGATCCAGCAACTGATTTCTGACGGTAGATTGAAAATGACAGGAAAATTGCGATATTTGAGAAAGCCGAACAGGCGAGACTGAAATTTGAATGATAGGACCAATGTTGATAATGAGCAATTGTCCAGCTCTGTTGGCTTCATACACCATGATACTACTGCTGGAGCTACGGTCTGAGTACCTCGTCACAGACCCAGAGGTATTAGATCCTTACTTTTGCAAATTTCTCATCAAGCTAATCAGCTTGGACAGGTTAATGAATAGGCCTAGGGACCTCTCCACAGCCAACATCTGCTTTCCCCTTCTGCCCCCTCAAAATACCCGTCATAGCAATTGTATGGTCATAGGCACCTTGCTTTGCCACTGGGGTGGACCTCCTCTAAGGTTATCATATCTAAGGGTCAGTGTCAGGACTTAGATTCGAAGATATCAACAACCTGATGTGTGGTCAGCAACGCCAACCATCACCAACAGGAGAAGCTGGACAACAACAATGCCAAACCTCTGTTACCTTACAACTGCGACTACAATGTTTTTCAAAATGAGTTCCATTCTTGTTAGTTTCCGATTTTACTCAAAATGAAGAAGACAATTTTGGCCGGTACAGTAGCGTAAAAATTGGCAACGTCATAGCAGAATCGTACCCACTACACAAGTAGGCCATCAACGTATAATTCTTTGATGCCTTGCTGACAAAAAGATATGGTGAATTCTGAATAATAGCGATCAAAGGAAGAAGCTGATCGCGAAAAACTTCCACCGATTCCCACGACATCTTGGTGGATTACATCCCTACAGAAAGAACTAGGTCATCGATTTCTAATTCTTTGATGCTACGCTGACGATAAAGTAACAATGACTTTTGAACAACATGGATCAAAAGCGAATTGCTTTGATAAAGTACCCATCATTGAGAAAAAGTGGCAAACATACAGAAATCAAAGTGATCAATGTGAATAAGAGGTGAATGAATAAATCCGACATCAAAAACGGCAATATCCAGTCAAAATTGCCACGTTTTTTTCTGACATTGGCGCTTGATTGATACTGTGCCAATCTTATGAAAAATCACCGTTTTTTATCAATTAAGAAACTGTTATCCATTTGACATGCGATATTCGATGATACCTCATCAGATTTTTGTTGACATTTTTTTGGCAAAATATTGCTCATATCACAGACAGGATGACACAACAATCGTTTTTGACGCTGCACTCTTCTGATGACGAAATGACTTGTCTTTGTCGTAGGCCGTGACTTCAGTCGTCCTCCCACAGCAGGGTTTTACCTCGCTCCTCTTCATCCACTCATGCTTTGTGTGCGAGTGTATGAAGAGGAGCGAGACCCTGCTGTGGGAGCATGAACTGCAGGCAGCTTTGTATATCAACTGTGAAAGATTTGTAATTACTTCTCTTTGTAGAACAATATCATGAGTCATAAAGAGAAAGTCTTGTCTCTCTTCTAAAGCCTTTGCAAGGGTTGAAATTTTAAATAGTTCTCCATGGAAGCTGTCCTGAATGATTGTTGGCCAGAAGCTTCAATAGACTGGTTCCCGGTCCCAATATCGCTAACGGATAAGGGACCAGTATTGCCTGATGTAACGACGTAGTTGATTGGCTAGCTCTTTTTGAATTTGAATTTGTAACGTCGCAGTTGATTGGTTAGCTATTTTGGGATGTGAGGTAAGTAAGCTGTTTCTCAGTACTGAGGGGAATCCTCTGTGATGTCATATTGTGGCAGCTTTCTGCCAAGTATGGCCGCCCAATACCGGTCCCTTTCTCCGTCAGAGCTATTTTGGGACCGGGAACCAGCCTAAAGCTTCAACTGAACTCAATCTAAGTCGTACATAACAGCTATAACAGCGACTGAGCATTCGTGGTCAGCATCAAGAGAACAACATTTGTTTGTACGAGCTCTATTTCACTTAATTGTGATAATAGCTATGAGAATGGGCCGAAATTGGCCCAGAGCGTTTCGGAGAACATGATCGGTTGCTTTTGAACTAGCGACAGAAATTCACAGGCTAATTACACACTCGTTAAGACTAATTACTCATATGATTGAAGTTAAACGGCTATTTGACACATTTGTACATAAATGCCCACAAGTTGTACTTTCTCAAGCAAAAGAACGGGCAACGTTTAAGTTCGGCAGAATGTGTGCCAATAAGAGACCCGTTTTTTTCTAAATTACTACTGGCGCAAGGTTCAGAAAAGCACCTTCTCTGTTGGAAATGATAAAGTGTATGTGCTGCTTCCTAGTGTTGTAATGTTAAACTAAGCTTTACTCAAGTGCTTTATTGCAGAATTGATACAGAATTTAACGGCATGCAATTTCTTGACTTGAAAATTTGTGATGACCTCACTCATTATCTTATCAACTGAGAGTCTTAATAGTTTGGTAAACGGATCAATTTGACAGAGTGAGAATTTTGATAACAAGAGGACCATGTTGCTGCATGCTCAGCTGATGACCTAAGCAGCCAAAAAAGCAAATCTGCCAAGAGTGGGAAAGGAAAGCCAATAACAGCATACAGAGAGTTTCGGACCACAGCTATAAAAATTTCATGCTGTAGAAAATGCAAATTAGAGTATTAGTTCTATTTGGAGGGTGGAGGTGGGGATTTTCCTTGCACTCAATGACTTCACCAAAAATATTTTGTCAGCACTAAGGACCCAACAGCGATAATCTCCGTGCCCTTTTAAAGTATTTGCTAAGCAAGTCAAAGCCAACAAAAACCAAAGAACAACACAAAAACAGAGTTTAACTAAACACCAAAATAGTGGATTAAAGTTTAGATAAGAAGGGGCCAAAAGGGTTCAAAGGGGGCCTTCTTAGCTGCCTCTGAACTTCAAAGGAATAATGGTATTGACAATTTGAAAAGGTCTTGAGTTCAGTGTTGTTTTTTCCTTTGACCGAGGAATGTGGCGTGAAAAAATCTGATTTGTGGGGTCTGTTTGAGGCTTTGATACTATTGCTGCCACCTGGTGATAAATTTTGACACTATGGAAAAGTCTTCTAATTGTATATAGCAGAATAGCCTACGGTGGACCCAAGAGTCAACCCCAATAATACAGGCTGTCTTCAATCTTGGTGTCTGGTTGTAGGTCTGCACAGGATCAGAAGCTTTTAAATGGAGAGTGATGCTAAATATCATCCTTTCCTTAAAGTGAGCCTACCTACTCCTCTTACAACCCTTTCATAATCCTCCATTATCCACCCCAATCAGAACTCAAGGTTGACTAGTGAACCCATACCCATCAAATAATCTGCCTATTAGTGCAAATCATCCCCCTTCTGTCGCACCCTAAATCTTTCCTGAGATACCAACAGCTGTACTTTCAATGCATCCAATTCAATCATCATTACCAATCAGCAAAACACTGAACGGAAACTAACTGCCGGCTATACCGCAGCGTTACCCTTCCTTAACCAATCAAAACGTGGGGTACCCTAATGACACAACTCAATCACCAGCTCAGAGGAGAACTGAATCGAAATTCACACGTTTTTCTCTTCAAACAATGGATATCGAGTTTTTGAGATTTCAAACGTAGCAACTTTGGTAATGTATTGGAAGACGACTAAATTGGTGCAATCAGACTGACGCACAACTTTGCAATCTTATTCCTTGCAGAATTTTCTTTGTCATCATCAAACTCAAATTGAGTAGCAGCATAATTTTTCAAAGGAATTGTTCAGAAATTGAAAATTCAACAAAGTTATAGGTGCCACATTCTGTGTGAGTGCCACAGTCTAAATCCTCGGGAAAGACGCTTCACTGACAGTGTGATGCTTTCTGAACTGGAGGAGTGAACCGCACAGAGCCAGAACTGCTCCGCCATCCCTTCCATCTCTTAGGTCCCGCAGGTGTTTTACAGCCCTCTTTGTCAAATTTTGAACCAACTTTCATAAGAGCACGGTTTGTATTTTCTGCTGCACCACTTTGACAGTCTCGAATTCTAACAGTCGAACACCATGGGTTTTGGAACTATAGATCCATGCAAAAAGTAGGGAACAACGTTTACGAGAATTTGACCACACATGCCCTTTTCAACTCATGACTGTCGCCAGGTTCCTGGTCACTCCCACTAATTAAACATACCAGTGGATAGCTTAGAACCTCGGGATCATGACGGTCATAAAAACTTGGGAATCCATAACTGCTCAACGGAATACTCGCTTTGGAAATCTAAAAGTTTGACTTGAAAAAGTTTACAAAACCCACGTGGGACGTCAGTGACGTCGTCGACGTACAGGAGAAAGCATGGGCGCTGGCCGCGCCAACACAGACGTGACGCTGCGCCTTGACTGCGTTTGGCCTGGAAACGTTGTTCCCAATCAACTGCAACGATCTATAGTGGAAAACCTGACACTTGATTTTTCTTGAAACCACCGCATTAGGGCAATTTATGGGATTTCATGATATAAGTTCAACTCAATTCAAGATTCAACAATGTGTAACAAGAAACTCAATACCTTTTTGAGACCTGGCACAAGAAGTGTGAAATACATATTAAACTTCAAGGCCTCGAAAATGCAATTTCAAAATGTGAGTTATATTTAAAGATCTGTGGTAATCCTGTTGTCGAAATGTACATCCGTCTCTGATATTGAAAGTGATGACAATACCCCCATAACAGCAAGCAAAACACAAACCAGTGCTCGAAAAGTCGCCGAAGGCGACCCTCGCCAGTTGGCGAAAAGGTTGAAAAGGACACTCGCCACTCCGGCGCGCCTTAGGCGCGCGCCGGCGGGGGGTCTGGGGGGCCTCCCCCAGAAAAATTTGGATTTTTAAAGCTCTCAGATGCGATTTCCCAGTATCTGAGAAGAAAATTTCATCGAAATGACAGCTACAAATTTTCGTTTAAAAATGCATAAAATCCCCGTAGATCAATGATGATGATGGTCAGATCTTAAATGAAATAAAATTTCGTCGAAGTTACCAAATCTGCAACGCAGACGTCGGAAGTTGCCGAGGAAAGGCCGAAGATTGACGAACTGGGGTATGTATAAAAACAAACTCTGGGCACTTGCTGGCGGATCGAGGTAGCAGAAAAGGTCTGTAAATGATCACTACAGAGAAGGATTTCCTTGGACTTGGCCAGATTATGATACATAAGCAAGTTTTTGGATTAAATAATTTATATAATTGCATGAATGAAATCTTTAGTGGATACTAACTGCACGCCTTTGCTTTGTGCTTGTTCTATTTCGTTCCCGCGCACATTCGAGGAATCGATCGCAGCGCCCCAAAAGTCCTCTGGCTTAGTTCAAAATTTGGCCACAGCGATGATTTTGGGGGCGCTGCGATCGATTGATTCCAATTTCGATGTTGGTTACCGTACCGACATGGCCGACGAAGCTTCTTTTGGCGCCATTGGGGTTATGTCTGCATTTCTTGCGCCAAGGCCTTATTTTCAAAAGTGTGCTTTCACAAATATCATTTGGCGAATTATATCTTCAAAAATTGTAAATTTTATTCGCCAAATGGCGTCCTGCCTTCGTAAACAACTCGCCAAGTGTAAATTCCTGGTCGCCAATGGCGAGTAAAATAGCTACTTTTCGAGCACTGCAAACCCTAGCAAACTCGCAACATGAAAACAGACACTCCATTCTCACCGACTAAACCAGCGAAGTGCATCACGCACGACAAAGCCATTATAACCCATTAAGTGAATCACCAAAAAATATTTGGAGATGAAAGTTTTATCGCGGTATGACACAGGTGCAGGCGTAATTAACCTCGAGGGTTTAACTCGAACGCTTTCGAAGCAAAGGTCGGCAGTAAATGACTTAATGCAATTGCAGTCACTTTGGGTTTTGAGTGGCTTTGTTTCTGACCATTATCGAATCCACGTTGCATTTCCCAAGAGTTATGCCGGCATTTGGTGACGAGTTGTGTGTTTTTGATCGGCTTTTAACGTGACAATTGCGTACGACTGATAATGACAGCGGAATTTGATATGCGTGCATGATGGTTGTAGGGTTAGACATCTCAAATAAGGGGTGTCTATAAACCTGCGTCTACAACCTGAGACCCTAAGACTCAATGGGTCGTATTCATAAAGTGGTTCTATCATTAGAACTGTCTTAGGCCAGTCCCAAGTATAGTGGTTGACGATACTTGGAACCGGCCTAAGACAGTTCTAATGATAGAACTGCTTTATGAATACGACCAATGGGCCAAATGCACCAACGAAGGTTATCTTGAACACAGGTTGAGCCACAGCTTTTCAATTGTTCAGGTTCGCTAGGGTATGATGTGACAATGGAAAAGTTGTGGCTCAACCTGGGTTCAAGATAATATTCGTTTGCGATACAGCCCAATAGAACTATGTGAGATCCATCAATTTATTAATGAAACTAAAGCTTTGATTTATACTTCAGACCCCGAGTGTGATCCCGCCAGATGCAGTTTCAAAATTTAGATGACATTGTTGTGTTGATTCATACCAAGCGTTTGGCCAGCAGTTTGACGTAGCAGAATTATCGCAAGACCTCAACAGTCCCACAATCCGGCCCCTGACAAAATCCTCCGTTGAGAATTGGTGTTGATGATGGCATCTTGCAATTTTTATCGCACGTCAGAGGCAGAAGCTCAGCTTCTGAACTAAGGTCCAGCTCAGCTCTAAATTCTCCAAGAGGGTAAGAGTAGACCACATAGGGTTAACTGCTGCCATGTCACCACAAAAACAATGGCCACATCCTCATCCATCTTACTAAGTCCAACTTTCTGGATTTCATCAAGCACTTTAGCCCATTACATCCTCTTGGGGTAAGCTCCATTGTTCCTAGTTGTGTCACGACCGGCCGCAGTTTATCGATTTTCTGTGGGAATTATTGTCCTCCACACCAGGATTGCCTCGTTTGGTGAAATATCTCTTTAATTACTGGAGAACAATGGCGATTAGGGATAGACTAAATTGATCAGTCTGTCTCGCCTATAGGTGGAGATTATATGGAGTTTTAATTCAATAACAATTAAAATGTCGTAGCATTTGACTCAGTTTTTTTACATTTATATTTAGGAAGAATGAGCTGCAACATAAATTGTTAGCCTTTTTTTCCCTGGCCCGTTTGATCAGTTTGCCTTGTAATTCTGACTTCATCTAGTCATTGGCAAAAGTCAAGACCAATTTGTCAATTTGTTATCATTTTTCTTCAAATTGTTGCTAGAACACTATAAAGTGGAGACCAAAAGCAAGATGGCTTCCTTATCAGCCATCTTGGCTTGGATTGTCTCCTGATTTTGTTCCCGCCACGGACACGTACCACCACTTTCTTCATCCAACGACATCTGATCAGCTGTATTTATAAAGCTAAGAATGATGGGCAAAAACATCCAAGATGGCTGACAAGGAAGCCATCTTGATTTTGGTCTCCAATGATAAATGTTCTAATAGTAACTTAAAGGAAAATGGTGATAAAAATTTGCAAGAAAGTTTAGGAAACAGCAACTTTCGAAGAAGATGGTGTCATTCCTCAACAACATAACTTCCCCAGGTCATTACATCAAAACTGAGTCAACTGCTTCCAGAAATTATCCAGCTTTCCAATTTCATCTGAGAGGTCGTGTATCATCATTAAAATGCATCTGAAAACACATCAGTCCCGAGGAAGAAACCCCCAACTGGATGTTTTGACAAAGGCTGAGACCCTTAACGACCTAGTCACTCGTTGACGTATAAATATTTAATACCGGAAAGTGACATTAGGCCCCGTAATAACGCGTCAGCAGGACAATGGCATGATAAGACGATGACTCAGCTCAGGGCGCGGGCAGGTGCTGAAGCTGCGTCACCGGGTGAGACCGAAGTTTCGTCGTGGGACACCCGAACAAAACGAAATGTCACGAATGATTGAGTACTCATCTGGGGCCCGTGACGCAATTTATTACGCGTCCCTCCGAGATTGGGTCAATAACATTGCGAATTAGGCCATCACTGCATCAATCAAATTTGAATACCCAATTTCGCAGGTTCCCTGTTCGACGATTTCGCAGTTTCTGGGCCAATTGTCGGGGGTGACTAACCCGCGTAGACCTTCGCGCAGACTGCAGTGATAATTGTTACCATATCATTTCTGGAATAATCCCTAGTTTACAAACTTTGAAGTAATAAGTCAATTTCAGTCCAAACATCCAATGAGTAACCGGGCGTGAATATACGACGGCATTTCTGCCTGTCAGACCGAGGATAAGACGTGCACGGGGGAAAACGATAACGGTGACAGGAGAGCCAATTAATGCCGTCCAGATAAGGTCCCGGTGACTCATCCCACAAAAAGCTGAAATGTACGATTAGCATTAAAATTATCACTAGGTTAAGGTAGAGTGGTTTGACACAAAGACCCACGCACACCAGGAAATATAACTCCTTTACAGCTCAATAGTTCCAAGTGATGCAATCATATGTTACAATAGAAACAGCCTTTCTTGGCTTTTCGATTGGTTGGAAGAATCAATGTTGTATTATTAACCTTTTCTGTGATGGAGTCCAACTTCATGATGTAACGAAGGGATTTATCCAATATTTGGGAGGTTCCGCAACGTCTTCGAATTACGAAATACGAATATGCTTCGACTATGACGTCATCACTTTGACGCATGACATTGCATCTCTTTCGTGACGTCGTGCAAATTCGTTGCATCTTGACGAGGATGGCGGTAAATCTTCATAGGTGGTTTACGAATTACGAATGGCTACTTTTCATTTGCAAGTAATACGTTTTGGGGCTTTTCTGAGCATAGAGGAGACAATTGGATATACCTGGCACACTTTAGCGGTGGAATAAATGCTGGAAATTCCTGTGTAAGGTAATGACGTGGTGTTGAAGAGAGGTTGTCACATGGTTCACAAGGCCAAAATTCAGACCACCACAGATTTGACGAAGAAACGGTGTCATGATGTAACGTCATCAACGTCCTGAAATCGTTTCGTGATTCATAATTTTTGATGATGCGGAACCTCCCTATTGCCTGAAGCTTCCTCGTGCTACCAGCAGTAGAGGCAAGACGTGGCAAGCCTCGGCTCCCGTGGTAGGCCACTGGCAAAGACGAATCCTTCTTCTGGATGTAGCATGAGAGATAAACATCTGTATCTGCCTTCCTATTCGCCACCCAGCCATCATGACTTTCTGTCATGGAAGATTCCCTTAATACCTGTCCTAGGGCACAGATAATTAACTCATTCAGACTATACAGCTAATTTGTTATCCCTAAGGGTTCGACATCCTCCTATTATTGAATCTACCATGGGTTTGTCGATTTCACCAGAACCTGTAGTAGATTTCATGTACATGGTGAGTACCAATGCATCTTAAATTCTGACCAACTACAACTTGAAATTCAGTTACGATGGCAGACTGTGCATCTTTGGGTTCACCATGACCGTGACGTGATGAGGAATTATGCAGCCACTGGCTGCGTATAGTGCATGAACGTACAGAGGAACCTAGCCAGTATCGTGAGACAGAAGTTGGACTTGGAGACCCTGCCGCAAGAACTAGTGCTGCCCCCTAAAGATCTACACGAAGACGCAAAAACTTTCTGATACATGTACACAATCAGAAAGCTAAAGTCCATTACGACTGAGGTTGTTTTCTGCACAACTCATTAGATTTTTGCAAAAATACAGAAAAAGTCACAAAATATCCTCAGTGTGTTTCTTTCTATCGATAGCCACTGCAAAACGATTCTAATTAACTAAACAAACATTACTGATTGCTGAGCTAATTAGCAATTATGCTGACAATGTCATGTTGGATTTTCCGTCAATAAAAATGGAAAAGGAGAAATCGGCTTGGATGGTGATCTATGCGTAGACCCTTTGATGATTCTTGCAAATAGTATTGACGTCCTCGATAGCCTAGTGGTTATCACGTCGGCTTAGCAGGCAGCAGGTCCCGGGTTCGAATCCAGCCTGGGCCATATGGTATTAATCATCCCTGGCTCTTCAGTCCATTGCATGGGACAGTAAACCATGGTGCCTTGTACCTTGTTTCTTTGCAAGGGCAAGTAAAAGATCCCATCCAAGTGAGGAACTGAGTAGCTTGAGATGGCCTCTTCCACACTTACCACAGCCAATAATGCTTTGGCTTCGGACTTGATGGAAATATCAAATACGACCGCTGGACAACCACGAGAGGGCCAGCCTATCTTTTCTAATTTTTCAATTCAGGAAGCCATCCAAGCCATCTATTGCTTTCAAAGGAGGCGCAAACTGCAGCCTCCCGCTACAATAATATTTAATCGTGAAAAATGAAAAGGGTCTAAAAATGATGATCCCTCATAGATCTCGGACAAACAATGGACACCCCAGGGACATCACGCAGGGACAATCATGAAGGGAAGTCAGCGTGATTAGAAGACGCCGACAAGTACGCCACGATTTCGAACAATGCAAAAATCGTCGCAGCCTTGTGATAGGAAGTGGCCAATCAGGGTAATTAAGGTCCTCAGGGTAGATACGTTCAAAGGGAAAGGGCTGAAACTGGCTGCGGAGGCTGGCAAATTCCCTATCCTGATTAGATGCAAAAGAAGGGGTTTATCCACGGTAGTTAAGGTGCAATTAAGGAATTTTGAATTGCCAATAAATGCAGAATTAGATGTTCATTTTGAACGCAGTTTAATTTATGATACTGTTTGCCTATGGCATCTTCTTTCAAAGGTAAAATTGTCTCGTGTAACCATCTGGCATAAAGTAACGAATGTCAAAACTCAAGAAGTGAGAATTCAGTCTTGCGATGTATTATATGGAAATTTCAAAAAGCTATCATGCAAATAAGAAGAGAACACCGTCCTACAGTCAAAACTAAGCCCCTATTTTGCGCATATTTGCCAACAAACATGTGCCTAAAGCTGGAAACTCAGATCCAGCTCTGGTTGTGGCTGACGAACTCCGAAAATTCCACTTGATGCCTGTGAGTATTTCTCTGCCCAAACTCTTATTTTGAGGCTTCACTTTTAAAGTTGGACAAAAACCAAGGCAAAGATATGTACCTCTTGACTACCGAGGGCTGTGACATCGCTCCGCCCTCCGACTACGTTGTATGAGGTAGTAAAGAGACATGGTAGGCCCTGATGAGGTATGTTGAGTAGCCAACTATATGTCAGGAGTTTGTTGGGGGAAAAATCTCAGGCACATTTGGTCACCCAATCCTGGGAAAGAAACACAAGACCACTGAATTGGATCTTGTGATATTTACACAGCCATAAAGTCAACCTGCAACAATTTGACAATTAACCGCAATCAGTGATCAGCATGGTCTGGGCAAATGGTTCTCATCTCCTCCAAATACATCAAGCCCTCTCAATCAATTCACGGATATGGACTGCTGCAATGGAGAGTCATCTAGGAGTTCATTAAGGCTGGACTTCAGACATACTTCATACACTCGGTCACTGGCTCTTAACTCATTAAAGGTATTCTCTCTGATGTCCTGACTTAATTTCAATTCGTTTTTGGCAATTAAAAATTTTGACAATTTGAATTTTCAGCATCTTGAATTTTAAGTGAATGAGAAATTTTGAGGCAGTGACTGTTTCTTTACCAATCTGAGGCTGAAAAGATCTTCTGAAGGTTAAAATCGACAAAGTGCAAAATGACTGGAGGAAAATTGAAGCGATGCAGTGTCTGTAGATGCGAACTGGAATGGACAAGACCTTGATTACAAAGAATTTCCAAAGGTTGAAATGGACATGAGGGCTGGAGAACAGAGAAGTTAACATGGGTGCAATGCAGGAACCAATAGAAGAAACAGAAAGACCTTCAGGACAAAAATGGCAAAATGGACAAGACCTTTGTAGCCGAAGGATGAAAAGAGCAACATGCTGTAGCTACATAAGAGAAATGGAAAGGACCTCTCAGCAAAGTGGTAAATTGCATATGACATTCACATGCCATGACGAAGATGGACGAACATCTGTTAAAGCCAAGCTTTAAACTTTCGAAAGGTTTTCACGACTATGTGGTTAATGGTGATTTTTTATAGATACATCTACTTCATCATTTCCCAATCTAGTTTAACCAATCGCGAAACAGTGTCAAGTGAGCGCAGGAAATATCATTCGCCATGACAAATTAAGTTGAGCAATTGCAGCCCGAGTCGAGAGGCGGACCAATTTTGCATGAAGAGTCTCGAACCAGGAAAAAGTGATCGAGCTACGATCAAACTTTTTGTGGTTACTTTTTGTGTGATGTAATTCTAGCTCATTCTGGTTGTTTGGCAGATGATTATAGGCATGATTATGAAGGTTCCACAGAGGTTTTCTTGCCATCAAAAATACCAGCATTTCATTGATAACCATTGTAATGATGTGGTGAAAGTTTCTTACAAACAACCTCAATATGACCAGCTTTTAGTATCATAGCAATGTGAAAGTTCACATAGTGTTTTTGCAGTATTCTCAAAGTGTGCCATATTACCCTTCACTCTTAGCCAAAAAGGTTCTTTAGGGGTTCTTTGTGCCACACCAGAGGAACCCCAAGGTTCTATATAGAACCTTCTGTAAAGAACCCGAAAGGGTTCCATATAGAACCTTTCTGTCATCAAAGAACCCATAAAGGTTCCAGTTAGAACCCTTTTCTGAGGGAAAGGTTCTATCTGGAACCTCTATAGGGGTTCTTAAACAACCCGAGGGTTCTTAAATCAGAGGGTTCTCCTGGTGTGGCACCAAAGAACCTTTTCGGCTAAGAGTGTTGTGTCTAGATATTAGGAACCTCAAGAAGCACCTGATTCAAGGCATCTTTTCATCCTTTCAGACCTATACAAAATGGTGACTTGACAGAGAATCAAACCAGCATCCTCTTGGACACAAGAGAGTCAGACACTCGGTCACTGCACCACCGGCTCCCCTCCCTGAGACTTCCAGCTCCCCCTCCCTGAGGAGTCCTTCTTCACACCAAGACAGAGGAATAATCACACCAAGCGTCATGACGTGCCACATTCAGCCTCGAACGCCGAGTTACTCATACCAGACGCCTCCAAGCGACAAGGGAAATCTTGTAATTTGCAGAAATCAACGAAACAGGAAGCAAAATTGATGATCAGGCATTGTGCAAATATTGATGGGAGGTTTCTGACACCTGCAACGATGCTGAAAAGGAAATTGGTGCAGCATCAGTTTTAGAAGCCGAGATCCGTTGTTAGGTGTTAATGATTCAGAAGACATTGGTGCTCACGCCCATGGCCCCTAGAAATCACATTTAATGGCATTAAATAGCCAAGGAACTTTTCAAGAAACTTGTCAAAAAGCTTGGATGGCAGCACACGTCATGAATAAGACAAATGCAGAGGCATGGCATTTTCCCTTGCACTGAAAGCTAGCAGCAGAATATGTCCAAAGCAAAGGAAATAAATAAAAGACTCAATGGGAAAATCATGTTTTCCTTGCGCCCACACCATTCCTAAGTTATCATCAGAACATATCTACCAGTAACATCCTATCTTCAGTTTCACCACTAAGTTGTTGATTAGAAGCCACCCAGGGAGTTCTTGAGCTTGGAAGCTGGTAGAGATGGACACGCATTTCAGCATTTCAATCATCTTGCATGTCCAACTACATGTACCCCATCTAATGGCCGAGAGTGTAGGAACAAAGGCAGGGTTCCACTTCAGTTGCACATTTTCGATGTGACAACGACTGCCGGTGAGTACACTCTCTAGTCATCTTGTTGTCGGATGACAAATGGACGACAGAAATTCCAAGTTGGCCGAAGCTCAACCTCAATGACAGTCACTGGCTGGGAGAGCGATTTCTTGATCCATCAATAGGCATCTTGTGATTTCTCCCCTGATAAACCAGAGTGCAAAAATAACAACTGGTTTCTAAGGTGAAAGACACAGCTTCCTACCGGACTCGAACCCACAGACCCTGCATAAGGCATCACAGCCTTATGATAAACCATAGTCATACATAACGCTGCCTACTAACCCTACACCGATGGAAAAACCGCCACAGCTAAGAAAAGCTATTTTTACGAAGTCTCTGTTAAACCCACTTTGAAAGCTGAATGTGTCGAAACTGCAGAATCTGATTAAATCTGATAACTCTCAATTTCAGTTGCAGTTTTAGAAAGCCAAGTTTGAAGTGAATACTATCGGCAAAGCGATTAAAAAGATATCACCGTTCTATCTAAAGGCAGGTGTGGGTCCTTCAGGCGCATTCCCAGGTAGATCTGGCTTCGAAAATTAGCCGAACATTGCAACTTAAGTAACTTCATTAAGCAAAGTTTATAAACTGAATAAAGAAAATTGCAACCTGCAGGTGTTTTTTTGTGTATTTTCCATCAGATAGACTGTTATTGTTTAAATCTTCGAGTAGATTTCAATCGTGCAGAGAAATGGAGAGAAATTAGTTTCATCATCAGTTCTTTAAAGAGATGGAGCAAAATTTGAGGAAAAGGTATGCCACACAATATTCTGGTGTAGACTTAAAGCCACACTGTATTGAATTTAGAAAGTGCTTACGCCCTCTGACGTTCCGGCCACACAATTCCGGTGTAGGCTTAAAGCCACACTGTATTGAATTCAGAAAGTTCTTACGTCTGACGTTAGTCCACTCTAAAATGTACTATCCTCTATCTGAATACGTTAGAGCTCTGCCTGCAGTTTTTTCAATGTGTGCTGAAAACTAGGCCTTGATTCTTTGAAGTACGTATCAGGCAAACATTTTGGGGACCTTCACAAGGTTATGAGACCTCTACCAGCACTCTCCTAACACTTTGAAAATACCGTGAAATTCTGATAGTGATACAGAGGGGCTTTAAGTAAACTCCACAGAGTCATTGTCATGTGACTGTGGAACTCTTTGACGGCACTCCGGTTTCCTCCTGCATTTATTCACTCAATACTGTCTATAGAGCCTATGATGGCATACTTGGCACTCGGCATCAACTCAATCTATTTCTCCGATCCCATTCTGAAGAGGGTAAACAAGTAGTATCACCTGGTGTTAAACGGTTGAACTACAAGTTGCAATGTACTTTTGCAGCAGTACTCGTTACACTCAGCGAATCAATGACTTGATAAGATGCAGGCAAGTCGTGTTACATGGATATCCAGCTGAGCCAGGCCTAAACAGATACGCTGTATCTTGAGCAAAATATTCAATTTCTTGAACATATCTTTGCCATTTTCCGATTCGAGATAAGAAATAGACTGGAGTAACTGTTTCCTGTCTCACAAGGAAAGCACCCAGAAGATGCAGTTCGAGATTGGTGATGAGCAATGCAAATCTGCCTCCATCGTGAAGTTATAGGCTGGAAGGGATACTTGGGTCACAGGGTCAAGGTCAAAGGTCATATCACGACGGGTGTGATGCGCAACACACCTTTGACTGCTCACACACCTTCCCTGAACATACCAACACAAAACCTGTCTTCGTTGCGAAGTTATAGGCAGGAAGTGATTAGGATGGATTGACTGACTGACTGACAGATGGATGGACTTATGCAAAGGGTTTCTCTATATCCCTACCGAACTTCATTCGGTCGAATAATAAATGATTAATATTATCATTAGGAATTTTTTTACAAGCGTAGGCATAACTACCTTTGTTGGCTATAACAATCACCCACTTGCTGATAATTACTGTCCAATCATGGTTAAAAGTAAGTTAATCCAGTCGTTACTGTTGAAGAAGCTATGATTCGAATGGTATCGCCATCTATCCTTGGAAAATTACACTGCTGTGTTAGCAGGCTGCTTACCGGAGATTTCTCAGAGATTTCAGTTCCACCAAAGACCACAAGATGGAGACACTGCAGATTTGAAAGCAACTGCCTGTCCAGCCTTTTAGCTGGAAGCTTCCTCACACTAAACACAGGGAGCTATGAAGATGCTCCTGGAGCCACTCCACAGGAGAGTTTTTCTCACACTTGTTGCTTCTCTATGGACGACTCAGCTGTAGAAAGCTACAGGCCATCATCAGATGGAGTCACTGGTTTTGAGGCACCACTTCTATGTGAAACTGGTAGCGTTTTCTTGCAGGAGTTGGCTGAGGAGCCCTTATTGGATGAGTGGTGGCACCCCCAATCGAAACGAACCTTCCTCTATTTAGGGGCATCAAACCATCAGAAGAAGTTTCCATATGTGCATTTGTTTTCGTTTAATCATCCGGAAAGCAAAAGTTTAAGGATGGACCGATGGACAGATGGACAGACAGATTGACTGACTGATGGACAGATGGACAACTAGGGTGATAACATAATCCCCCACCAAATTTCAGCGAGGGCATAAGAAATGGACTGTATTAAGCCTGCCGCACACTGGAGCTATCTGCTGAGCAAGAAGTCATTCGAGGCCGTTTGCTCAGCAGTTAACTCACCGAAAAATACGCGCACACGCGAGCTTTCTGCCTCCAGTGTGCGGCAGGCTTTAGGCCTACATGTTAACAAGGTCAATTATGTAATGATATGCATAAATGTACCTATTACATGAATAAAGATACATAAATCTCACACTGGACGGATTGCAGATGCAGGGAGACATGGTATTTCATGGGCCACGTGTGGGACCCATAGGTATCTTGCACTTTTAATAAATTCACTTGAACTTTAAGAGTCCAACCTCATTCACTTATGCAGCTATTTCAGCAAACTTCATATCTCCCTGAAAACCACTTCCACATCACGGAAATATCTCGCATTGTCCCCAAAATTAATCCTCACCAACGAAGTCTGCATCGGAATCACCCTAAATCAGTCAAACCAAGGAGCTATTTTGATTGGTTTATAATCATGATAATGACTGCGTCTACTGATTAATGCGTGATCGCCAACAATCTTCTCGCCACTTTCACAGAATAATCACCCAGAGCCTAGAGAGATTTACCCGTCGCCTGGATTAGTATTTGGTCAAACCGATTAGCGATTCCCGACACAATTCTTCCAGCGCTCATAAAGAGCGAATCACCTTGGCTCCAATCCTACTAATAATTATTCAAGGATATTATTGCCGGGACTCCTTTCACTATGTCTCACGCGGTGTTGACAAAATGGTTTGAGACATGTGATTAGGTCGTTTGTTGTGGTCGATGGCGAGTCGGGTCGTGATTCTGGCGTTAGGCCGGGGGAATATGAAATGTGCTCATCAAGTCGTAAGACGGACGGTATTCAGATGATGGTGCCAGACGAGGTGTTAGTTCAGGCGCCAATCTGGAGATCTGATTGGCATTGCAAATACAAAACATTTGGGGCTGAGAATATGTGACTTGTCAGCGCAAAATTAGGTTGAGATCACAGTGGGCCTCGGCTTATTAGGGAGGTTTAGAAATCAAACAATAAACGTAAACTTTATGACAACGTTATTTTTCATACTACACATTCATCAGATTTTATATTGCATTTTCGGTGCGAAAATAACATTGTCGTTAACGTTTACGTTTATCATTTGATTTCTAAACCTCCCTATTGTCTGTCAGCCTCACAACGTCAAAATATTGCCACACTGAAGTGGTGACATTTCCCTCTCCTGTACCAATGCTGGGGAGGCGGTTGGAGTGAGCGCTCAAAGGTCTGCTAATTGAAGTTAAATTAGCATGACTGAGTACAGGAATGAAACCAACACTAATGTTCCTCTTGGGAATGAAAATCAAGATTCACCATTCTTAAATGTCAACTTGTTCTTAGTCCCATGAAACGCCCGTAATTAGTGCTAATTAGAGAGATAATTGCTAATGGCATGCCCAGGCAGGCCACCAGGGAGAACAGCATTCAAGTTGACAAATCCAGACGTCATAGATGCATCGACCGGTAACAGTACTCAAAACTTCATACCGGTAAAATTTCTAAAAGCTTGCAAAGAAATTCTCTGCATGGTGTTCTAGACGATGGGCTGAGCAACCTGTTGAAGAAACCACACCGGTGGTAAATCTCAGAAACACGAGGAGAAGCTGTCACAAGGTGATTAGTAAGGTTGGTTTTCCCAAGTCGCTCTGCGGTAAAAAATACTTGCTCCAACGCCGTGTTACCGGAGATAAAAAGTATTTTACAGGTGGGTTCTCGGTTACCTAATTGGACCGTCTCAGCTAGAAGCATCGCCAAGTCGCCATGGTTGGTTTATGACATTTTCCTGGACTTGCGATGGAAAATACCAGGGGCTATCAAGTTAGCACTGCCAGCAGATATAGTTTTCCTGTTAGTTTGCAGGTGGCAGCACCCTCTACCTAATTCTGCACACCTCGCATTCACGAAGATATCAATATGAGTAAACACTCATGAGAGTTTTCCTCTCTGGTAGCTAGCGGGGGGGGGGGGTTAAAAANTAGGGGGGGGGGGGGGTTAACAAAAAGTGACAAACTTTTCCTCTAAAAGGTCGTCTTCAAGCCAAGTTATTGTGGTGTCAGATGTGGGGAAAATGCATCTGAGAGGATGTAAATTTTCAATTTTTTTCAGGGGGGAAGACCCCCCTCTGGCTTCCCCCTCCAGACTCAAACAATTTTGTCCCCTAGGCCATGAAAGCCAGCTACACCTCTGTCTGGGAACACACGTTTAGTGTTTGTCTTAGCAAGTTCTTCCAAAACCACATCGGTGAAATTCTCACCGATAGCCAACTTGCATGAGAAAACCAGGCATTTGAAAGAATTATGAAAATGACTTACCACCATTTCCATTGACTTTAGCTCCCCATCGTCCCTTCAGAGGCCTCATGAACGAGGCTGTCTTAAAGCTACTCTTTTCTTTGAGATTGAGCCGTGCTGCGTGTTTGGCCCCTCGTAGATGACTATTTAGCTGCTCCTGAGATGTGGCATAGACTTGACACACTGTGCACATATAGGTGGCTTTTCTGGAAAGAAAGAAAGAGACAGGATGTCATTCGTTATGTAAACACCAGCTCGGATAGAAGGGTCTATCTATTTACACGACACAAGATACCAAGGGCGTTGCTTTGAGCTTACAACGACAATAGTAACAGGGGCGGATCCAGAATCATGGGAAAGAGGGGGCACAACCAGCACACATCATGGAAAACCTCGGTCAAATTTTAACATCTTTGGAAAATTTCGAAATTTCCTGGTCAATTTTAAAGATTTTCCACAAAATAGAGGGGGCACAGGCCGGGTGTGCCCCCTTGGATCCGCGCCTGAGTAAACTGCATTGCTCGTATAGAAGGGTTTATCTATTTACAAGATATGGCAACCTGAGAACATCAGGGTTCTTAGCGCTTGCTCCCTTCGCGTGCGGTGACGAAGGGAGCGAGCGCTAAGAACCCTGATGTTGTCAGGATGAGATATGGGGTTACCAAGGGCATTGCCAAGCTCACAATGCAAATGGTAAACTGCATTGCTTCTCCCCAGGGTAAAACATCACTATTCAGGAGGTTAACCCTTTCGTTATGTATCTCCTGCACAAAGCATTCTCCTGCACGATTTCTGTGTGGAAGCTGCATTGAAATAGCATTTTAGACATTGGCTTGCAGGAAAAACACCGCAAAACACATCAGAGTCCGGCTTTGGTGTGTCCGCGCCTTAAGTCTTCGTGCACACTGCAAGCAAACTGGCAAAGCGGTGAGGCCAAGACCGGCGAAGACAAGCTTATTCTTGCCAACACAGCGCTTATCACCCACGTACATCTTGTGGAAGTTTGCATGAACAAATATAAAATAGATCTTGTCGTGCGATCGCCAGCGCTGATTGCTCTCAGTTTGTACACACCAATGCTTCTAAAAGTATTTAAAAATTTTCGCAACATCACTGGGTGAAATTTGTTTCACGCTGCTTCGCCAGTTTGCTTGCAGTACGCACGCAGCCCAAGGGCTCACCCACAAATTCATATTGGTTTTCCGATGGAGATTCAAGCTCCGTGTACGGATTCAAACTTTTCGATCAGAAACATCCATCATCACGGATATCTTCTTTTCCCCAGAACGGAGATACCGGTATGCGACACTCGCCGTGCCCAGGAGAAAATGGGCAGACGATTGTCAATTTCCTGATGAGGCCTGACGTGAATAATCCGATGAGAATGGTGTTTATTTTGGCTCAAGGTCCAGAGCCCGGCTTAGGGGACGGCAAACCTCACTCTTCGTCGCCCGTGAGGTGGTGGTTCAAAGCCAGATGACTCATTCACTTTCAAACAACTTTCAGTTATACTCGCCAACACAGCTGTCTCTTTGAGGCAAGAAACTCCAGTATATTTCCAATTTTATGGATGTACTATAAAAACACAACAAAGTACACCCAATTCATCTTCTCACATGCCATCTTTTTCTTAATGTGGAAGTAATGAGGACTTGCTTGATAAATATTCCCTGCCGATATATTTGTATTGATTTTCTTTGGTACATTCTATGAATAAAAGAGGAATATTGGTGTTCCTTTCATGAATAATACAACGGATATTGGCTGGATTGATATAAGGAAGATAACTTTGTCTCTCTGAACAATAAGTACTTGGTAACTCTCGGCCAGGTCGATAAGCCAGGATGAGTTCCTTTGTCTTTGAGGAGATCCTGAATCATTCATGTGAGCTATCCAGTTTCAAAGGCAGTATGGTCTGAATGGGGACGCCTGCGCGCAGTCTAATGGGGTACAGTCGGGACAGAATCCACGTGGTCAAAACTGGGGCAGAGTCCGAATGTCTGAATGGGGCAGAGTCCGAATGTCTGAATGGGGCAGAGTCCAAGTGGTCTGAATGGAGCAGAGTCCGAGTGGTCTGAATGGGGCAGAGTCCGAGTGGTCTGACTGAGGCAGAGTCCGAGTGTTCTGAATGGGGCAGAGTCCGAGTGGTCTGAATGGGGCAGAGTCCNGGGCAGAGTCCGAGTGGTCTGAATGGGGCAGTCCGAGTGGTCTGAATGGGGCAGGGTCTGAGTGGTCTGAATGGGGCAGGGTCTGAGTGGTCTGAATTGGGGCAGAGTCCGAGTGGTCTGAATGGGGCAGGGTCCGAGTGGTCTGAATGGGGCAGAGTCCGAGTGGTCTGAATGAGGCCCATCAACCCCTGAAGCCATCCACCCACTTATAACAGAGGTACGCCTAATTGTGCTGTTTTTTGGCCTAATCAAGCAGCAATCTTATTACGCCGTGTATATGCCTGAAACCGCTTCGGGCAAAATGATGTTCTTAGATCAGAGAAAGACCAATAATAACCAATCTACTTTCGTAGGCCCTACTTTTGTATAAGATGATTATCGCTCATGTGGGGGGTGCAAACACGAAAATTTCGTTGCTGTGTTCCGTTACATGTCAATGAATCCCACATCTGGACCGGTTCCACTCAACACACAAAAAACATTTTTTCATCACTTCTGTTGCCACTTTGCCTGTGGGAGATAAATCACCGATTTCTTTTTCCATCTTGTGTACACCTCTAAGCATCCATATCCACATCCTGTCCAGTTCCCGAGAAAAAACAAGCCATCTACCACCTGTCTAATCAAGCAGAAAGATACCCCAGATTGCACATGGATATATCGACCTTTTTTTTCTCAACATCTTCACGTTCTGAGAAGAGTTATGACCAGACTCACTGAGGGCAGCTTGTGTAGGAGCTGTTGTCTGTTTTGATGTTTCTATCGAGAGCGTGCAGTGGCCCGGATTACGCTCCAAAACAATTGGTTATGACTCACTGCACTCCATGGCCTGCATATCTCCATACTTTTCATGCAGATTCTAGGGCCAACTTCAAGTTTCTAAACAGCGGTTACCAAGTTTAAGATGTATCGTGTAGTCAGACTTTCCTTAATGGGGGGGGGGGGGCGNGGGCGCTAAACTTTGCTGAGTTGTGCTTTGATGCAATACCTTTATTCACAGAGTCAACTGAAGTTCCAAGTGGAAAAGAAGGAAGACCGCAGGCATTCCCATTTAAAAAAAGTTTTGTGGGGGCGGCCGCCTCAACAGTTTTTCTGGTAACACTGTTACGGCTATTTCTAGAAAAATTTTACTTCCTGAGTGCAAGTGCCAGCTCAGGGCACTGCCTCTCATCGAACAATGCTGTGCAAATTTCTTGTAGTTAAGTGCAATGTTGAATGAGAAAAGTTTCTATAGCATGCTATAACCAGGCAAATCCTGAGTCTAAGCATCTCGGGCCTCAATCGATTTGTAGGAAGTGAAAACAGAAAAACATTTGAAAAAGACGACATGATGCACATGCCTATGGCAAAGACAAGTTTCCTTCTCCTGACACGTACGTTATTTTTCACTCCACAACACAATAAGTCAAAGTGTCATTGTCTCTGTAACCTGGAGAATCATAAGACTTATGCCTTATTTGCCAAACTTTTTATACAAGTAGCCAGGGTAAGTGTCAGGGCCTGAATTGTCGAAGTTCTGCAAACTCAGTGATCATCTAGGGGTGTTTTTTCTTGAAATAAAGATGCTAATCATCTTAGTGCCAAGATTTACAGAGATAATGTGCATAAAGTGGATATCTTCCACGGTCACCTAAATCTCAACCAGCCTAGCAAAAGTAAAAAAAATGTAACATTTGCGTCACCTCATACTCATTTCCCAAAGGTTGGTCGTTTTTTACCGAATCCTGATCTCTCTGACATGCGACGAAAAACCTCACACCCTCGGCAAATGTACAAAACATTTCTCCCGCCCTCTGAGAATCAGATTTCACGACGACACGGTGCCTTGACACAGTATTAACATCAGAAGCTGCGAACTCCTGATCCCACTGCGCATGAATTCTAGAAAAGACAATTTCTATAAATGCGCATTTTTCATGAAGCTATTTGAATTTCCCCCACACTGGTAACATAAAATGGTTTGAATAGGATTCCTTGCTCTGTCGATAATATTCTCAATGCATCTCAGAAACGTTCACTAAACTGCACGATATCTTGTTAAGCAAAATGTCAGACATTCTTCGTTTCCAATAAGAATAGGAACATAAAGATTGTTTGTCATAAGCAAGTAATTCATTTTGATGGTGTGTTCCCAAGGTGGTGATAATACTAAATAGATTACTTCACTTAACCCTGTTCAGATCTCGACTCAGAGATGGCGTGATTTTGTTCGTGGTTTTCTTTGGCAATTTCCTGGCACTGGTGGAAAGTGACATGACAGTTTATCACAAGCAATGAGAAAAACAAAAGCACCTCTTTTTGTTCACACAGATGTGAAAAAGACCAATTGGAAGGACTGATGTTGGATGCAAACCCCTGTGTCTAACGTATAAATCCAGCAAAAGGCATCAAGAACCAAACCCAGTCCTCAGATGTGACAAGACTGATGCTTCCACATAAACCAACAAAGACAACCCTTAGGCACGATGCTGATTTCCCATCCGATGACTAGAGACATCTGATTGAGACCCTCGTTGCGGATTGCTATTTTGTCAGATCATACAGCTACAGAAGGCTTTGTCTTCCCTTCACAAATGAATCCAAACAGATCAAAGGACTTCCACTTTCATTTACTAATGAGCCAATGGTATTAGCCTCATCAGGGTATTGGAATTACAACTGTAGGGAAAAGGGTAGACTGATGTTGATGAAGCTGTTACAGGGATGTCTGTAAGAATACAATGGGATAGGAATGACAGTGACTGTAAGCATGACAGCTTTGGCTCTCAGTAGGGCTACAGTGGGGTGGGGTTTGGTCCTCCGTAGCAACATGGTGGGGGAGGGATTCCTGTACCATATAGCAGTGGATATTCCTTTTTAGCAAACCTACTACAAATTTGTCACCAGTCACCGCAAAACCTGAGGTACAAGTCACTCTGAAGTTGGCAGGTTAAGACCAACGTTTTGTCAATTTCAGTAGGCCCAGGTTTTGTGTCTTTTGTAAAATCGAGTGATTACATTTCTTCCTTTATCTCCTGGAGTTATTTTGGTTCATCCTGGTTCATACATGTATCTTGTGTGACTTTAGACAGATTCTGCTGTGATTGGTCACATGTGTTTCATCTCTGCTGCAATTCCAATTAGAGGCCCACTTGCGCAAACAACAAACATGAAG
>NMRB01000556.1:146612-186737 GCA_002633025.1 Notospermus geniculatus
TTTTTTCAATTTCAGTAGGCCTAGGGTTATTGTCTGTCTTTTGTAAAATCTGAGTGATTACATTTTCTCCTTTATCTCCTGGAGTGGTTCAGCTGGTTCATATCTTGTGCGACTTAAGAAAATTGGAAGAAAAATATGAGAGCCAGAGATGAAAAGCCTGCACTCTTTATCAGGAACAGAGTGTAGTGAATTTTTGCATCAGGTAATCTAACATTTACTTTTAATGAAACGAGCAAAAAGCGAAGAGTACCACTTACCTAATCAGGAAGAAGATTTGTATTATGAAAAGAGAAGAAAAAGAAAGATATTAGATTAATATTAGTCTTTGAAATGTTATTCAAGGGAAAAAACAACAGCGATATTATTGATGTAACAAAGATGCATCTGCTGCTGATGGGGAGATGAAGATTTCAAAAAAAAAATTCATCATCAGCAAAGAAATAGACCAGGGTGACAGGATACATCGTGATGCCCCCTCTGGCGAAGGAACCTGGGAATAAAGGTCTGTGTCCTGGTAAGTTTTTCAACATTCGGAGTAGGAACGCCGTCGACAATGTTGTCTAGCATAGACAGGGGAAAAGGGTGGAAATGACCCACAAATAGCAGGGCCCCCGGATCATCGGCACTAATGACAACGGTACTTAGGTTAATGACACCATGATGTGAAGCCATGTAACAAGCTAAATTGACCATGAATATGATATGTGTTATATACAACTTGTCATTTCCGGGCTTGGCAGGCATCGGCAACAAAAGGTCTGGGACAACATTCACAAAGTGGTTGCAAATTTACCATCAGGCAAATCAAGGAAGTTGCGCCAAACAATACATTTGCCGGCTCACAAAGTTGAAAGGTTTCACTGATACCACTGCTGCCAGCTACACACTGTCTCCTCAACCTAACACAAGCGATACAGATATTTTAAATTTTTTTCTACTATATCCACCGCAAGTAATATCTGAGTTTATTCAAGGCTTTTGTGTCAATTTCTCATCATCTTTGTGTTCTCGGAATAATTACAACTGAAGGTAATATCCTGAGTTGTAACGTTTTCAGCCAGTTGCGGAAATTAAAAGTATGTGTAAATGTCACGTGAACGCTGCGTGACATCCTGGGATTCGCCTACTAATACTACGACGCCCTTCTCGCTGGAACTGATAGCAGGAATATCTTATTAATTCATGTGCCCCAGGTTGGAACAAACAGCATCTTCTGTTAAAGATTTCTGACGGACTTGGAAATAAGTTGGAACGAAGTTGAAGAAATAGGGCCGAATTCACAAAGGGTGTTTAAGACTTAGACACGTGTAACTCCGTCAAATGCATGATGGAAGTGTGTGCATTTAGTGAAGTTACATGGGTCTAAGTCTTAAACAACCTTTATGAATATGACCCATATTTTTCAGATGGTTCACAAGAAAAACAACCATTCTCCAAATAATTTTCAGTCAATGCCACAGGCTGCGAGAAAACTTCAACAAGATGCCATCGGCTGGACTCCGGGGACAGATGAGTTGACACTAGATGACGCAATACCGCTGAATATTTTGTGTTCATGAACGCTTATATATACCACATCATTGTTCATCTATATTATAATCGACCGCTAACTCCTCCGTGGTTTCTGATCGAAATGGACCATTTTCATCATCAAAAGATGTCACAATCTTGCCTATTCTAGAAGCAAGAATATGAATAAGTTACCACTACATACAGCCCAACATAAATGTCACTTAGATATGGTAAATTCATGAACAGCGGTCCAGAGCATGAAAGATTGAATAAATATTTCAGCTACAAGTGAATATGAAGACTTATGTGTCTCACGCCTGTGTCATTTTTGTAAGTGTTACGTCACCAAGACCACTCTGGAGGATTGTAGTACTGTAAGCTACAAAATTCTTAACAATTTCCGTATCTCGTCGCAAGTTTTTTCTGTATTCAGAATTATCCTTGGATCTCCCACTTGCAAGACAGTGTTTTTCCATCAAGCCAAAAGTCCAGAGACTTGAGGCGCGAGGGCCTAACAGTTCCTAAATACAGCACACTGGCCAATATTGAAGAAGCAACTTTGGCTGAGAAATATCACAAGCTGTGCTTTTAAGAAGACTTTTCTTGCTCCTTGCCATTGCTGATTGGAAATTTTTGTGGCCATCATAGAAGTTGCTTGCAACAAGACAAGAGCAACACAGCACTTGATATACAATGTATTCCCTTGACCACTTGATCAATTTGTGAGTGGACATGGTGTAGATATATGCTACAATGGGAACACTGGTCAACCTTCCTAAGTTTTTATGTTGATAGCTCGAAAAGTTAACTGTCAGAGGTCGGGGGTATCTATAAGATCTTGCCATGGGTGCGGCAGGCTTTAAAGCTTTCGATCAAAGCATAATCGTCTACACTCTCCACAAGCAAATATGGTTGCAATCACATCAGCCGAAATATAGGAGTGTTGATGAATTTGACGGCCCAATAATGCTATAATTGTTATGCTAATCCCACAGCATATGACATTTCTGCTGATATCAAACGTGATTTCCCATCCTAAAAATCGGTTGAACCATGCAAATAGTCATTTCGCAAATCATTATAGAATTGGCCATGTCAACGAGCAAGCTTCGGAACACTTCACAAACAAATCTGGCACGTTGCACGTCTTCTAGACGAGGAAACGAATACAACAGACAGTACTTCACACACATGTGGAATGCGTCAGGTTAAAATTGAGACCGACGCACTTCAGTAGAGGACCATTTGTCGCTGTTTAAAACCGATACGAATTCACGATACAAGCTTTAGAAATCAAATCTGCAATTAAGTCGTATTGAGATTTTGAAAGCAGAAGTTGCTCCACTGAGTGGAATCACCAGGCTTACCGGCAACACTTCTATTTCGTCCAACTTTATCATTATCGGATTAGAATCTTGTCTAATGGAGCTTCGAGCGAATACTTTTTCTAATTTCCATTTCACAAGCCGAAGAGTCTGTCTCCGGCTCGGCTACAAACCAAGGATGAGCATTCTCCTCTGAGGAGATAGAAAGGATCGTTACCACGGCAACTCTTATCGTTTCCCATTATAGATCATCATCCGTTGAGATTTTTATTGCCGAAACAAAAGAATTGGGTATAATCTAGCTGAGTAGTATAAAGAAACAAAGGATTATTCCTAACATGACATGATAAACATGTCAAAAAGCAACACTTCTACAAGGTCACAGTACCTAAAGGTACAGTACAGGTCACAATTGACATCCCTACGGCTTCGCATAAGTTACTCGTAAGTTACGCGTAACTCACACCTTTGGTTTTGCGTAACTCACTACGCAACTCGCCAAAATCGCGTAACTCGCCTCGTAAATCACTGCGTAGCTAGCGAAATTCGCGTAACTCACGTCGTAAGTTACGCGTAACATAGCTCGTGAGTAGTTGCATAAGTTACGCGTAACTTATGCGAATTTAGGGATGTCAATTGTGACCTGTACTGTACATAACAGTCAAATTTGAGGTTCTATATCTTATATTTCAGCATTCGCAAAAAGCAATGCCTCTGCAAGGTCACAACATCTGAAGGTACATTAGAATCAAATTTGAGGTTTCTATATTTCATATGGCACCTCGTTATTCAGCTCAGATCATTTACAAACAGTCTATGCACAGCTGACAATCCCCCTGACAGTATTCAACAGTTTGGGGATCAATATTGTTAGGGATATCACAACCATATGCAAACAAGATATGAATTTTTTAACTGGTGGATTTTTTCCATGTTTAAAATGTCAACCCTTCAAGCATTGACATTGTGTATATGTTCAATTAACTGTTTAATTAGGCGCTGATTTACTTTCAATAATTAATGTCGTCTCGTTAAGACTACATTTTTAACGGTATATATAAGAGGTAATGTATCATAAGAATGTTCGCTATGATTTAATCATTCGGCGTCATGATGAGTGCCGTGATCGACAGACGACAATTCAAACTCTCCATGGCGGCATTCAACTCTTCTCTATTCTTGGGCTTGGGGCAGACACACCAATAACGCCAGCAGCACACCAATGGATATTGCAAGCGATCCGCTCACCACCGATCTTCTCACCAGCCACCGCAGACTAGGGAATATCGACTTTGGTATTGTTTGTCTTTGGGAGAACATCTCTGGCAAACGGATCACCACACATCACTGTCCTGCAGTCAAAGCCAATTTTGATCGGTGGCGATCAGATCACTTGCGATATCGCCTGGTGTGCTACTGGCTTAACGCCCAGCTGTATTTCTCACAGTGTTGTTTGGGCCACAGCTGAGTTGGCTGCAGACAGAATATCGCAGCGCCACTGTGTGTGGGTGAACACTTAGAGCAGCAGCCTCACCCACGCAGCATTCAAACCGAAACTGCTTAGTAAATCAAATTTTAAGAAGACGCAATTCACCTATTTTGACTTAATCACATCTTGCATCAAAAGGCCCAAAGTCTATGCAATAACGCGCTGCGCAAATAACGACTGGTTCTGTTGCCATCCTTGACATTAATTATTCAAGTGAAAATTGCTCTGGCAGTCAGCTCCCCTACTTGACGAGTGCAGCTTACTCAAGCAGCACATGGAAGAGCCCTTCAGCATACTGCATACTCCTTTCTTGGAACTTTTCTTTTCAGCGCAAGTTGCAGCAAAGGAGCTCCTGAAGAGGAGTCTTGAGTGGGAAATGAATGCGAGATTATTAAAGGGGATTTTGTGATGTGATGACAATTGGCAGGAATTTCTGGCGTGCAATAACGGCGCAGTTAGTATTTGTGACCTTCGACAGCAAAACCAGGCGATGTCGCTCAGAAGGTGAGCCTCATTGAACAAAAAGATGACACCAGGGGAGAATGGAAGAAATAGATTGTTTTAGATTTCACAATAGACAGACAATATTGAAACTGACAAACATTTGGTCTCAACCTGGCAAGCTAAGAGCGACATGCGCCTGGCTTTGCTGTGGAAGGTTAGATTTTTGGTAGAACACTTTGTACAACCAAAAATTTTAACGCTAGTACTCCCGAATCTCACTCACATTTCTGTATGTGCTTCCAGCTTAGGTAAAAGGATTCCAGGATTGCGTGTGTGCCCAGAAACTATGAGACACGCAACGTCCATTCATCCACCTTTAACCATTAGTCTTCTGTCGATTGCTTTTCAATAATGTTAATCATGATTTACCGGTACGGCTGGGTAAACACCGGAACGTTCACGAAAGTCGAGTCCAGTGGATATTGTTTGCTGCAGGCTTTACGCTGGGAAGTCGAGGGGGACACCACTCCTTTCTGAGAAATTTCACAATGTTAAAGGGACCCTACAGGCTCCTCGCAGGCATTTTGATGTGCTCATTATGCTGACTGCATGATGGGCATGAGAATCTAACTCAGACATGTATTGCAAGTAAAATACACTAAACATCAACATTTGAGCCCAAATCTGTAGGTTGTCAGTTGCTAGCGCCACCTGTGATCAAGTGACTGTATGATATAAGCCTAATAGCCAGCTGCCTATCGACAAATCCCAAATTGACGTAAACGAGAAAGTTCTGCGCACTCTTCCGCCGAAATCGCAACTACAACCTCGGTCTGAAACTAAATGACGTGAATCAGAGAACCCCACGATAGTAACTTCTATGACGTTGTGTCAGAGTCGACCATTGCTGAATCATGGATTGCGTCACGTCAGCTGGTTTCAGACCGAGGTTTTGTTTGCGATTTCAACGGAAGTGCGCAGATCTGCGAATTCGAGAATCGTCCATTGGGTCCCTTTAACGACAGGCAAATGTAGGCCCATCTGAATCTTTGTTTTTAGCCCAAGGAATCAGCAACCTTCAATACTCGCTGAGGAAGAACAAAAGATCAGAAACAACAACGACTAACCTGGATCAATGGCACTAACGGAGTAAACTTCGTTATTCTCTACTTATCCTTGGGCACCAAGGCATAATTTCTAAATGTCAGCTCATAAATAGCGTAATTGGCCCAGAGGCTGGTTGCTCCACGGATGCAGACTTGAAAGACCAGGATTGTTTTCATTCATGAATACGACAAATGGAACAATCTCAATGGGGAAAGTTTAGGTGTGAGTTCAAGAACCGGCAAGTTACAAAGGGATACATCTAACCTGTATCGAATATTATGATCTACCTAGAGTTCATAGAACTGCACGCACAAAGCCAATGTAACAACTTCAATGTGAGCCATAAGGCCGAGTATCCA
Organism: Notospermus geniculatus; assembly: GCA_002633025.1. Taxonomy (NCBI): domain Eukaryota; kingdom Metazoa; phylum Nemertea; class Pilidiophora; order Heteronemertea; family Lineidae; genus Notospermus; species Notospermus geniculatus. The sequence continues at coordinate 152,849 of NMRB01000556.1, forward strand.
TAGACTGTTCCCTTGTGGCATGTTCCCGTGTTCCGTGGACCCGAGCCGTTAGGACAATGAGACCTGGCCTTGTGCCCTATGGGAACGACCAGTAAGCAAATCAAAGGTTCATTCTCTCTGTGACGCATCACAAGATCACACGTGAACAGGGAACAAGAAAACATGCGACAACGGAACACCCTATGGATACAAGGCTTTTTCTGTTCTGGGGCCTGTTTCATAAACTGACTTTAAGCTAATGGTACCACTAACTACAATGCATTTTCCATTTGGTTAAAGTTACCATTAGCTTAAAGTCACTTTATGAAACAGGCCCCAGGTCATCTTGGAGATAAGAGTGCATCATCGTCATTCCAGTCAGCATCCATGGAACCCTCGTCCTGGGAACCAACTGTAACATGGAGCGAAACATCCACTTGACAATTCTCTCCTTGTAGAAGATGTCTCCCGACAGATATAGACCTCCAGGTCACCCGCACCGCAATGTACCTCATCTTTCTGAGGGTTGTGGAACAACACTTGAACACCTGGAGAACAGTATAGATTCTCCTTGGTGCATGGTATATGGAAAAGTTGCCATCTGTAACCCCAGAAGTTGGGGTTGGTGCCAAAACAGAACAACGTCAGTGACAGAGAGGGGCACTTCTCTTGACAGTGCAGGGCTTCTGAGATTCTTGTCATTGTATTATTTGTATTAGATATTTCCATGAGGGCTGAAGCCATAGTATTGTTGGCCCTGGTAAGTACCGTACGGAAGAGACCGTCTAAAGCTACTCATGTTCCTCACTCGCCCTTGCAAAGGAATAAGGTACAAAGCACCACGGCTTACTGTCCCATGTGAAGGACGTGATGAGTTGGAAATGAAATCCCATACGGCCCAGACTGGATTCGAACCCGGGACCTGCGCTTGCTGACAGGACATGATGACACTCAGCTATCAGGGCTTCTTGTCTTTGGCTGCACACAATCCAATTTCAACTTTTGTGTGCTCCAGGCTAAATCACCAAATCGTAAGTCAGCCATTTTATACCCTCAACAGAAGGGCCATTGCAATTTTGCCGAGTCCTCAAGGAAACCCTTGCAGGAATGTCAACAAAACGACAAGCCGCTACTTCTTAAATCAAACAGGTGATTTGTCAATAAAGCCTGAGTGCTGCATGTTGACATAGTTCATTGGTAAACATTATCTTGATTGATCTATATGGACAATTTAGATGAAATATTAGTCAAACACTACAACCATGATATAGGACGCTAATATTGAGTAATTACCATCGTTGCAGCTTGGCTGTTCATTCTCGTAGAGATGGTGTGCAGACACCAAACGCAAAGGCACATCAACGTGACTACAGTCCAAGGTCCCAAATTAATCTTTGAAGAGCGGAAGAGAGAAGCACGCAACAGACTTCTCATCATCATGATAATTTAAGTCCAGCCAACCAGGTAATCACACTCAAATGATTGATCATCGCATGCGAGTAGCGGCCGCCACGCCCAAAAGAAGCAGCTCCGCATTGAAAACTATGAGACATTTCTCTGTTTCCTGATGACGATTAATTATGATGATATCCTAATTGGATCACGCACAAATTACACCGCAGATGAAAAACCTGGAACATCGCATGCCAGCAGAGAAGGTTACAATGGTTTTTTTCTCATATGTACCATATCTGAAGTGAAAATTGAATTACTCTTTTTCTTTTGCTGATGGTGTTATTAATGAGCTTAGGCATATCTGTTCTTATCTGCTGTGAACAGAAATATTTCTAGGTTAATGAAAGAAGTTGTTTGATGTGCAAACACACGAATTTAGGTGAACAGAAAGTTGTTGGACGTGCAGCACAGTAATTCAAATATGAAGTCCTTTGAGACCGAAGACTAGTGGCAAATTGAACTCCTTGCTACTATATGGCACGGCCTAACCTGCCGGCCGTGAAGGATTTCTTTTATGGCCTAGTGGTTGGCGCGTTGGCCTCTGAGCTAGAAGTGAAGCAGCGTTGAGCACGACGACTACGTGGATGGGTGACCAGCGTGCGTACAAAGCAGAAAACGCACAGTAAATCTTCACCCGGGCACATTCTTTTTTCTGTTACAAGCCCGACTTATTATCAACCCCGTTGATCTTCTGCGCCAGACAAATACAATTAACCAAGTTATAGGTATTCCTCGCCACCTGTGCTTACGTTCTTTGATGACAGACTGATCACGGATTTGCCCAGACGTACCTAATACGATCAGACACCCGATTGCCTGCCTCAGACGATCAATACAGGTCAACACCAATCACGACCTCCGTAGACCGAACAACGCCATCAATTTTGACAATCTCTCGTGGCAGATTTCTTCATCCAAAAGGAGTCAGAAACTTATCAGACAATCAGTCACCGCAGACAGGTGCATGATAACCGGCAGTTGCATGTTGTGATTCATACTTAGGACTTGAAAAAGTACGCCGTGTGCTGCTTTGCTAAGCCAGCAGCACGCCAGGCAATATCGTAAGCAATTTACTTGCCAGCCACCGCAGACGAGGTGATATTGGTGTTGGTTTTGTTTGACAATGGGCGAACATCGCTGGCGAGAAGATTCCACGCATCGCTGTCCAGCGCACACCTGGCGTCAACAGCTGATTTTGCTCACTTGCGATCAAATCACTTGTGATATCGTCTGCTGCTGGCTGAAGGGGACGTGATAAATCCCGAGGCTATCAGTGCTTCTCAAACGAGGCCAGGGTAGCGGCTGCCTCCACAGAGAGGCACTGCAAACAGAAGTCCTTCTCCGTATCGTTCAGATGGCTGTAACGAAATTGTTGCCTTCGCGTGGTCAATTTGTGAGAAACCTTCCAAAGGAAATGACTTTGGTAATCGAATACTGATCTCCCATAAGATAGCCAAATCTGGCCTTCGATACCCAACAAGAGCAAAGACTATTACAAAGCAAACACAATTTCTGGTTGCGAAAACAAGTCAGAGAAGAGATTCCATATCGGTGCAGATGTAGCCAAGGCAAATCCATGCCTCATCTATTTCCATTTAATAACGCATTGTCCAATTAGTATGTGACCTCCAGCAGGTTCTCAGCGATGTACTTTTTATTGTAGGATTGATATTTCCCGTGACAATGTCAGGGTTTACACAGTATGAGAACTATATGCCTCGTTCACAAAAGCTGATGGAGAGGGCGAAGCGATGCAAGTCGGCCATCTTGAAAACTGGACTATCTCATGAAGAAGAACAGCTAGTTTTCCTCTGCCATATTCACTCACACGACCTCAGTGAGATTTCCTACTTTTGTGCTACCAGTTTCAGTGATACATCCTTTTCAAAATCCATGGGTGACAGCCATATGAAGTCAACAGGCTGGGGGCTAGGTGAGACAGCGTGGAAGCTATTGTCAACAGGCTGGGGGCTACGTGAGACAGCGTGGAAGCTATTGTCAACAGGCTGGGGGCTACCTGAGACAGCGTGGAAGCTATTGTCAACAGGCTGGGGGCTACCTGAGACAGCGTGGAAGCTATTGTCAACAGGCTGGGGGCTACGTGAGACAGCGTGGAAGCTATTGTCAACAGGCTGGGGGCTACGTGAGACAGCGTGGAAGCTATTGTCAACTGAACTTTAACCAGGACATTGCGCCATAAAATCTATAGAGGATGAGAACAACAACATGATACTGAAATCCGAAACCGTGTCCAAGCCATGTCACACGCAACAAGAAACCTTAGAAAGGTAATGGCCAGTAACACAACGCTTGCCTAATGTGAAAAATATCCGATGACCTGACGACCATTGCGTGACCTGATAGAAATGGAGGACACAAAAAGAGCAATTTGTTGGGTTTCTCCGATTCTGAATCTGTCAACAATTGTGGCTCAGCCATCCGTAGAACGCAGTAAAAAGAAGTACAACTCCGATAAGTGTTCATTTTTTTGAAAACCAATAATGTTTTGCTCCAAATGGATTGGGAATGCAAATGTTGTGACAGATGGCATTTTGTCGTTTTTGCAGGTGAATCAAACATTTTAACTAATATGTTCATTCAATGTGGAGTGAAAGAGCTAATATACCAGAATTCCCAGGCAAAGAGATGATGAAGTATGCTGCAATTCCGCTGCATTACTGCTGCATTTTTGCTGCATTAGTACTGCGATTCTGCTCCATTAGTGCTGCAATTCTACTCCATTAGTGCAAGTCTGCTCCATTAGTTCTGCAATTCTGTCGCATTAGTGCTGCAATTCTGCTCCATTAGTTCTGCAATTCTGTCGCATTAGTGTTGCAATTCTGCTCCATTAGTGCTGCAATTCTGCTGCATTACTGCTGCAATTCTGCTCCATTAGTGCTGCAATTCTGCTTCAATTGTGGTCTATTTACTGCTGCTGGGGACCACACCAAGTCTGCTTCATGTAATCCAGTGTAACCTCTTCATTAAATGGCAACATTAGGACAACAAACATTTTCTCTAACCTCTCAGAACTGACCACGACTTCAGCCAAGAACATGAACGAGAAACAATATTCTGAAAACATTCTGAACCCCTCTATGCGGATACATGTACATTTGAAAATTCACCTGTCGAAGACAACCTTCCACGTCAGCAAACTGTCAGCAGATTTCATTTTAATTTCGTAATGACCGAAGCAAGTCCCAAGTCACCTGGATCATTAGACATTCAGGATCATCCCCTCCGTCCATAAACACGGCACCAAATTGATGGAATCTTCATTGACCTGTGATCAGTCGGATTACCACAGATGCTAACCAACGGCCCATCCAATGAGACCTGACATATAAGACCCTCTAACCATAGATAACCATTAATGGTTAATCACCCACATAGATAGTTGTTAACCAGTGGTAGCCTGTCGCCGAAGTCTGAAACGAGCACTTGTGAAGTGTAGCTGGGGAGGATATTAGACCTTATGGGATTAATCCTATCATCATGCTGAACTCTCATCGCGAAACTCCCGGACTTTCTTAGAACCATTTTTAATTTCCTGAAGGGTGGAACTGGTTTGTGACCATTCAAGGAAGTAAGGTGGACAAGTGAAAGCAGTCAGGCAGTGGATCATAAGATCATCTACCGCACCAAGAAAGGGCAAATAGATTCCAGCGCCTTATCACGATGGTCCAGCTACGATCCCCCTGACGTATTCAATCAACTTCTTACTTAACCTCAATGGCAACCATTCAAGACCACACGACATGAAGGTCAGTCGCCAGAACGTGAAAGGCGGGATTATTTCCATGTCCAATACTGATTAGGCGAGGACGTGAGAACAGATGAGCCGATGCCCCGGCACGCAAGGAGGAACCACTCCCAATCCATCACCTTGTTCAATGGATTAACCTTGGTTGCATGGTTGGATTTATATACTCATCCCCAGTGGGTCTGGGCTAAAAATACCTCTGGCTCAGCTGCAAGGACGGACGCAAGATGGCACTTTGCTGGATTAACTGATGACTGACCATTATTCCAGCGAAGCGAAGGAAACGTAGAATACCTTCTGATTGAAATCACACTCTGGGCCATTTGGGATTAATCATCCTAGCTCTTCACGTCCATTGCATGGGACAATAAGCTGTGGTACTTTGCACCTTGTGCCTTTTGCAGACCCCATCCAAGTGAGGATCCTAGCTCTTCACATCTGTCATGTCTGTTGCATGGGACAGTGAGCTGTGGTGCCTTGTGCCTTTGCAAGGGCAAGTAAAAGACCCCATCCAAGGAAGATGAGTAGCTTGAGATGGCCTCTTTTACCAGGGCCAATGATGCTTTGGCTCCGGCCTTGATGGAAAATCCCCACACAATTCTCGTGGGAGAACAAATACATGGAATCATTGCTGTTTTAATTTCAGCCGACTCTCACTCCCTCCCTTCACAAAGGTCATTCAAAGGAGTGGTCCTTGGTAATTGTTTCTAACTGATTGGATCTTGTATGTCTTCTGACTTGGAGGGAATCAGCGTGGGCCTTCCCTCATTCGTAGAGGATGTGTTATGGTGCGTTCACACCAAAACAGAGTTTCTGGTGCCTTTTGCAGTGCAGTTCGCGCAAGTCAATCACTTCAGTGCTGTTTAAATGAAGCCTCCGCACAGAAGTTGCATGGTAGAACCCAAATAACCAAATGGTTTCTTCTTTGAAATAGTGTTGAGCCATTACTTGCAGTAACCACACCACAAAACGTACCAGATTTGCCAACGTGCCTTTACCCTCTTCCTTGGTGTAGCAAGAGAGGGTACCAACAGATGTAAGCAGTATAATATCTCAGGCTTGTGCCTGGCCTTACGGCAGTGCGGTTTAATATCGCTTGCCATCAATCCTTGAGACTGATCCTTGGCTCAAGCACAATGTGCGACTTATCCGACGCTCTTCTCTTCACCTGCCTCTCAAATTACACAAACGTTCTCTTCCAGAATCCACCTGAGGGGTTGTCAGACATCTGCCTCGTGATCCCCAATGATTACCCTACACAGGAAGGTCCCTCGTTTTCGGTTTCTCGTCATCAATATATCATCAGTCGATGACTCCTCTAGAGACCAGGCATCAGTTTCTATCGACCCTAAGTGAGTTTCCTTGCCCCTTAATGGACTTCTAATGTCAGGTAGCAAAGAGGTCAAGCACTGTTTATCTCTAATGAGGGACAACGAACCTGTTCCTGAGACCTAGAAGACCCAAACTACAGTATTTTTTTGAAAGGGATGTGTTCACAGATAGCAGGTGTGTGAAAGAGAAGATCCATGACACCTGATAGCTCTTGGGAGATGGCATCTTCAGCTCGGACAGGCACCCCATGCTTCTGACGATATTCTCATCAAAGACTCAGCCATGCCGTTATGTCTAGTTGACATCGCAATGGGGTGTCCATAAGCCAGTAGCAGCAGCAGACCAGGCATCATTGCAAGTGATCTAATCGGGACCCTAGCTCACTCCCTCAATAGGTGTCACAACTGCTTAAAACTATTGAAATGAAACTGACATCCCAGTCCCGATCCATTTCCCACACAAAAGGCGTCCATTGTATATGACCTCGTTTCGGTGTGCTGCCCTCTATCGTAGCTAGGATCCCCATTGCCCCAGCGAGCAAAATCAGCTGTTGACGCCACGTGTGCTCTGGACAGCAATGCGCGGAATCTTCTCGCCATCTTCTTTGATCTCAACGTTTACAGCTTTGCTTAATACACCTCCCTTGTGGGTTCCCCTGGGAAGATCATCATCCATTCCATTCTCACTTAGCTATCTGCCCATCCTCTTCCTTGTGCCCCAATGGCATGGAGAATTTCTCAGGGATCTCCGCCTTAGCACCTGATAGACAGTCATGAGCAACTGTTATGTTTTTTGGGCAATCTTTACCTTATCTTCTTTGATCACAACACATACAACCTCGGTTACACCTCCCTTGTGGGTTCCACTGGGAGATGTGTCATTCTTCACCGTCAAAAGTCTCTTTCAACAAGTACCAGATGGGGCCAAGAAGTGTTATCCATCTTATACCTCCTCTGATCCCCTGTCAAAACGTCGACATGCTTCCGTGGGCTCTTCGTCCATAGAATGGATCGCACGAAAGGGAATTCTCACTTGCTATCTTCCTATCCTCTTCCTTGGGCCTCAATGGCATGGATACCTCCCCACGGAACTCTTGTCTTAGCACCTGGGAGGCAGTCACGAACAATTGTTAGATTCTTTAGGTAATCTTCACCTTATCCTCTTTGATCCCAACGTTTATAGCCTTGCTTACACCTCCCTTGTGAGTTCCACTGGAAAGTTCGTCATCCATTTCCATTACGAGCCTCATTCGTTTGTCAAGGGCACATATTTTCTTCAATCTCACCTCGACATCACTTCACACCCATCCATGACACATCATCAGGTCATCTGGGAAAACATACATCTTCTTTACTCGATATATTGACACCATTTCAAAACATTCCCACCTAGCTATGGCTTCCATGGGGAGTTCGCTAAGATCATGACACGTAAGAAATTTCAGTCGTAAGGCACCGTATCTTGACTCGTTCAATTCCAATACCATAGCCTCGAGCTTAATGCCTTCAGAGCTCTAAGCTGAAGGGCGATAATAATATTGCTTCGGAGCTCCATCTTAAGGCGCCTATCCACGGGAGAACTTTCTCGTGCGAGTTGGCTCTCAAGGGGCAACTCAACTGTGAGCAGTTGTTCATGTCATTGGTCCCAGCATAAGCCGTAAGGAAACAAACATTGGTGAATTGCCCAACTTCTGCGAGAAAACTCTCAGGTGGATAGGCACCTTTAGGCTTGCTAAACATTACCATCAAGAGGCACTATGCTGTCTAGGAGCAAATCCATCCACTTTACGATGTTGAAAATACTTCAATAATCTTGTTCACAGAGGTCCAAATGCTGTCACACAACAGAAGAAGTTCAATCATTTCTGGGTCTGTCTGGGTATGAGAAGCAACGTGGTGTCTAGCTTTCAGGTTGCACTAGGTATCGGGCCACGGGTTACTGACGACTACCTGCGGCAGTAACCCATGCATGCATGATGCACTGATCTTATCGTAGTCATCAGTAACCCGTGGCGGATACCTATTGGGACATCATTCCTTCAACTCTCATCAAACATGATAACTGCTTGACTATTCCCAAGCTCCGTGACCTATTCTGTTCAGGTGCAGCGTATTTTTCGAAGAGCGCCACTCAAAGCAGTTCAAAAATGCTTGGATAGGATTCACCTCAAGCGGAAACCGTGTCAGGTTGCGATTTCACGATGAATACCACAAAGGATACAGAAAAGCACCTCACATTTCAAATCAACAAAGACTCTTGTTTCAAATTGACAACGCATAACAGACACCAAAGTCAAGCTTCTTATAGCCTGGTTTGAAACCTGTCTTTGATTTGATGATCCAGAACTTCTATTTCTTTCTCACAAAATGAATTACCAAGATTCGCCCTTTGTCTTGGTAAGCCACTATCTTCCTGCCTCTCCACGAGTAGAAGTTTTATCCATTTGGTTTTCAATTACAATTTAAATCTTCATCAAACACAAACTTTTACTCTTTATTCTGTAAGCCAGGTTTGAAGGGAGATTACTTCTCAAGGTTTGCTTATGCCACTTAACAGGCGCCAAATTATTTTGAACAGAGGAAAACCTGTGCCATGAGTTGGGGATATTCATGACCCATCACAGCAAAATCCGTCTTAAGTCGCACACGATATGAACCAGGATGAACCATACTGACTCCAGGAGATAAAGGAAGAAATGTAATCACTCAGATTTTACAAAACACAGACAATAAGCAAAAACACTGTAGAGTAGCCCCACAAAAATGTGACCCGTCACCGCAAAACCAGTACTAAGTTGCTCTGAAGTTGGCAGGTTGAGAGCAACATTTTGTCAATTTCAGTAGGCCTAATGGTGGCTTTGGCAGCCATATTGGATAACAGAGTGCTATCAAAATCGATAGGTTTGTCTAGTTTGAGGGGTAAAAGATCATGAAAATTGGTGCAACTAGTCTGTTCCCCTTTGTTGCATTTCTCTTCCAATCAGAAATGAGGAGAAACATTCTGAAATCGACACAGGATGTAATCAGCACAGAGGCGTGCTATCAACAGACAACCGTGATTAGGAAGTGACAACAGGCACAATCATTGCTTGTCAACAACGTGCTACATCGGGTTTTTTTTCGAAAAAACAGAGCAATCAACACATGAATCTCAATTACTCGTTAACTTGTTAAGAAACCTATCTTCCTGGCAAACATGCTCAAGTGATAATCAAGATTAATGATTCCCAAACAATCCAACGATCATGAAATTCAAACGAGCAAAAAAATCACATTATCACTTATCCACTACAGATTCGTAGTTTTCTTTGTTGGAATTATGATTGCATTTAGTTGGATATCGTGTAATGTATCATTGCAGAAGTTTTTCTGTGTGATTATTACAAAAACGTTGCTTCGAGATTAATGGCTACATGTTCGCCCCTCTGGACCGCACAATCAGTTTCTCAACGCCACTGGGAAATCATCTTAATTCTTTTAGAGACAACTTTCCATTTGCATTTTATGCAATCGACTTTGAAGTTCGCCGAGAGGATTATTAGAAGAATCAATCCCTGATGGAACCGCTCTCAGATTGTGACACTTCGTAATTGAAAAGGGAGAATTTAATTGCAAAATGAATCAACATCCATTAGCATTTGAAGCCAGCTTTGCACAGGAAAAGCGACGGCTATTTTCCCATCCTGAGGCTAACTCAAAAGTAACTGCCATAAAATCGTTACCCCATGTAGTATTTACGAGCACTTTTGCTAAATTTGACGGGCATCCGAGTGTAATGTACTTGACATCAGAGCTAACTGCTGAAGTATTTGTAAATCATGGATTTTCTACATAAATATATTATGGTGAATACAGATTTCTTTTGACAAGTTAGTCTGCAGTTGCTAAATCTGGTAGCAAACACACAGATTCATCCTTACGAGTTGTGAGGGTATCTCACTGCACTCCCAAGTGTTTGCATGCACGTAAGCTACAGCGATGCATGTCTCATCCCCCCATAGCAGGGCTTTGGTCTCGCTCGACTTCGAAGACGCTGCATCAGAGTTGACCATGGCTGAATCATGGACTGTGTCACCCGGTTTCAGATCGAGGTTGTGGTTGCTACTTCGGCAGAAGTGCGCAGATCTGCACATTCGAGAATCGTCTACTGGTGAGACAGATCCTTTGACAGCACGTGTTTTCTCCAGGCACTAACTGTTTCATCTGCTGTCCATTAAATTCAATGCCATCTTGCACCCAGCTCTTTAAATACTTTGATCCTTCCTCTTCTTGCCTATCAACAGGCCAAAAGTCTTCCTGGACCAACTCCCTCGGGAACACATCATTAGTAACTTAATGACAGCGGACATCCCGATACTGTCGATACTCCTGCCCAATTACATTACGTTCAGAGCTTGATTAAGATGTCAATGACGGAGACCAACTGCGGGCGTTTAACACCCAGAGATAGATCATTGCGGGAGGCATGGCGGTCTCTCGAATCCTTCGATATCTTGATGAAACTGAGGATATTTACTCGCAGTGTCCTCAAGAAATTCACAACATACAACCATTCCAACTGAGCCACAGACTAAATTGACAGAATGGTCTGTTGTTGGTGACAGTGTACCATAACCTGCAATATGTTGTCTACACCAGTTGATGAGAGCAACTGGTTACTGGTACCTAATTTTTGTCCTATTGCCCGTGGGGCCATCACTTCCAAGGTCTGCTGCAAAAATGCCCATGTTCCAACTCAATTATTCAATCTCCTTCAGCAACATTTCGTTCGTGCCGAGCATGCATTCATCAACATCACTTGATGGGTTTGCGAATGTTTTTCTTGATCAACTAAAATGGCGTTCCACATCACGAGAGATGAACTTCATCTAACCATTAGTCCTCCATCACCATCTCCACAGTCCTTGGGATGTGGCCTTTCACCAATCCAATCAACTCAGGCAGCTGCCTGAAAACAATTTGGCCTCCATGTCAGCTAGTCCATTACATTTTTTAATTTCTCACCAGTTCTTGCAGCTGTTAGATCAACTTTTCACATGGTGGCGGAAAAATACTCCTGAGCAAGTCTACACTTCGGTCGTGTTTCAATGTCCGTCAGTGTCCATTGACGCCGAGGTAGTAAACGCTCTGTTGCTTTTTGTCCGTCGAAATATCAACCTTGATCAAACCTCAATTCAATGTCAGATGCTCTACTCTGTTCACCTTGTGCATAATCGTAGACCAAATAGACTGCCCTCTATTGACTTAACTTCAGATCAGCTTATCTAGCGCAAGATGGGCGAGTGTATACCAGCGGTGACAAACACCACTTTACTTGAGCAAGACTTTTACAGTTTGCTACTACAGCGACAATTGTACACCAATCGATACGAACACCTAGGCCCGCTCCTACAAACTATTTTTATTTCACTTGTCGCCAAAAAGAAAACCGTGCAAAGTTAGAACACAACAAAATCTGTCAAAAAAGACGAAGTTTGCTGAGTACTTGAGCCAGCGGCAACATCTGTATCATTCGCCATTTTAATGGTAGGCGACTTATACATTGTAGTAGACAGCCAATGGCCCTTTTTAAAATCTCTTTGGAAGAATAAAGTCAGGCGATACGGAACTTTGTATGAACGCAGGGAACTACCTAAGCTATTTGATATTTTTAAGGAAATGTGGTGGGACCAGTTACATATCACTGTATAGTTATCACTCTTTTATGTCTTTCTGAGTGAAGACTAGCCTTGGGCATGACGGAACCAGACAATGATGTTAGTCTGAGTCACTTTCTTCAACTTCTACAACTTCGAGGGAAAAATGTAAATACTGCATCTACTATCAAAAGTTACAAATGGAACCAACAAAATGGCCCAGGGACCATATTGTGCTGAACTGCTGCTAAAAGACACACTCACACACAAAATAAACATCAGCCTATACACACAGAATGATGTTATTCAAAGCCTACACACAAGAAGAGGCCCATCGGCTTGGCACTCAGCTGATCATGAAGCCACCACCACCACCACCAGCCACAGAGGTAGGCCAATGGGAAGATATTTGCAGTGACTCCCCACCATGACACCTTGAGCACAAGATCAAGAGACACGATGGGTTATAACATCAACGCAGCAAATCATTTTGTGCAAAATTGCTGCAAACTCTTGTAGCGCCATCTTTTCGTATCATCCAGGCTAATATAAAAGAATGAAACTTACTTTCCGCCGACTGCTGGCTCGACTTTTACTGCCTCCGAATTGTACTCCGCTATTTTAACCCTCCGTGCATGATTTTTCCCTTGATAATGTTGCTGCGCCTGTTTAGTCGAATTAAAAGAAACATCACAAACTTTGCAATAGACCTCTTCGCCTGGTTCCGAGGTTGATGATGGCGGTGATGGTGTTGAAATGCTGGCCACAGTGGCGCTACCGTTGATCTGCGTTGCAGCCGGTGGAGACTCAACTTTGACACACTGCAATGAGAGAAAGCAAGANACAGTACTGTTAAATTTGGCAGTCCACTCCACGTGCCTAGCGCTGCTGCGATTGAACTTGGTTGCCAGGCGCTGACATCAACACGGGCTGTGCGGACCGGTAGGCCTAGAATTTATGACTGTTGAACATGCTATTCCCTGTATTCCGCTCAACCTTTTTCATGTATTCGTGCTAAACATGCTGATACTATGCCATTTGACACCAGAATATGATTTAATCGGAGCTCGATAGCCTAATATTCGACTTCAAATATTCGAAGCGGTCAAACGAAAAAACGTCCGCCATTTTGTTTTCCGTGAGCGGGAGACATTGCATCTTAGCGGGAGACATTGAAAAATGTCCACCGCTCACGTGACGCGTCTCGGCCAATCATATTCACGGATTCTCTCTCGAGGTACGATATTGTGTAATGTATCACTGTAGAAGTTTTTCTGCGTGATTATTACAAAAACGTTGCTTCGAGATTAATGGCTACATGTTCGCCCCTCTGGACCGCACAATCAGTTTCCTCAACGCCACTGGGAAATCATCTTAATTCTTTTAGAGATAACTTTCCATTTGCATTTTATGCAATCGACTTTGAAGTTCGCCGAGAGGATTATTAGAAGAATCTATCCCTGATGGAAGCGCTCTCAGATTGTGACACTTCGTAATTGAAAAGGGAGAATTTAATTGCAAAATGAATCAACATCCATTAGCATTTGAAGCCAGCTTTGCACAGGAAAAGTGACGGCTATTTTCCCATCCTGAGGCTAACTCAGAAGTAACTGCCATAAAATCGTTACCCCATGTAGTATTTACGAGCACTTTTGCTAAATTTGACGGGCATCCGAGTGTAATGTACTTGACATCAGAGCTAACTGCTGAAGTATTTGTAAATCATGTTGATTTTCTACATAAATATATTATGGTGAATACAGATTTCTTTTGCCAAGTTGGCCTGCAGTTGCTAAATCTGGGAGCAAACACACAAAGTCATCGTTGTGAGAGTAGCTCACTGCGCTCCCAAGTGTTTGCATGCACGTAAGCTACAGCGATGGACCATTCCCAAATTGACGTAAACGAGAAAGATCTGCGCACTGCCGCCGAAATCTCAACCACAACCTCGATCTGAAGCTTATGACATGATGCAGACAACCCCGCGACAGTGACTTCGAAGACGCTGCCTCAGAGTTGACCATGGCTGAATCATGGACTGTGTCGCCCGGTTTCAGATCGAGGTTGTGGTTGCTACTTCGGCAGAAGTGCGCAGATCTGCAAATTCGAGAATCGTCTACTGGTCAGACAGATCCTTTGACAGCAGGTGTTTTCTCCAGGCACTAACTGCTTCATCCTGCTGTATATTTTAAATTCAATGCCATCTTGCACCCAGCTTTCAGTTCAACACTTTGATCGTTCCTCTTCTTGCCTATCAACAGGCCAACTCGCCCAACTCCCTCGGGAACACATCATTAGTAACTTAATGACAGCGGACATCCCGATACTGTCGATACTCCTGCCCAATTACATTACGTTCAGAGCTTGATTAAGATGTCAATGACGGAGACCAACTGCGGGCGTTTAACGCCCCAGAGATAGATCATCATGGGAAGCATGGCGGCCTCTCGAATCCTTCGATATCTTTGATGAAAACTGAGGATATTTACTTTCAGAGTCCACAAGAAATTCACAGCATATTGTCACCAACCGTGCCAACTGCGCCACAGACCAAATTGGCAGAATGGTCTGTTGGTGGAGCGTACGACAACCTGCAATATGTTGTCTACACCAGTTGATGAGAGCAACTGGTTACTGGTACCTAATTTTTGTCCTATTGCCCGTGGGGCCATCACTTCCAATGTCTGCTGCAAAAATGCCCATGTTCCAACTCAATTATTCAATCTCCTTCAGCAACATTTCGTTCGTGCCGAGCATGCATTCATCAACATCACTTGATGGGTTTGCGAATGTTTTTCTTGACCAACTAAAATGGCGTTCCACATCACAAGAGATGAACTTCATCCTACCATTAGTCCTCCATCACCATCTCCACAGTCCTTGGGATGTGGCCTTTCAGCGATCCAATCAACTCAGGCAGCTGCCTGAAAACAATTTGGCCTCCATGTCAGCTAGTCCATTACATTTTTTAATTTCTCACCAGTTCTTGCAGCTGTTAGATCAACTTTTCACATGGTGACGGAAAAATACTCCTGAGCAAGTCTGCACTTCGGTCGTGTTTCAATGTCCGTCAGTGTCCATTGACGCCGAGGTAGTAAACTCTCTGTCGCTTTTCTGTCCGTCGAAATATCAACCTTGATCAAACCTCAATTTGACGTCGGAAGCTCTATACTGTCCAACCCGTGCATGATAGTAGACCAGAGAGTGCCCTCTATTGACTTAACTTCAGATCACCTTCCACCTAGCGTAAGATGGGCGAGTAGACTTCAGCGGCACGTACAATCACTCCCAGAGGAATGTATACCAGCGGTGACAAACACCACTTTACTTGAGCAAGACTTTTACACATTGCATATTACAGCGACAATTGCACGCCCATCGATACGAACACCTAGGCCCGCTCCTACAAACTATTTTTATTTCACTTGTTGCCAAAAAGAAAACCGTGCAAAGTTAGAACACAACAAAATCTGTCAAAAAAGACGAAGTTTGCTGAGTACTTGAGCCAGAGGCAACATTTGTATCGTTCACCATTTTAATGGTAGGCGACTTATACATTGTAGTTACAGCCAATGGCCCTTTTTAAAATCTCTTTGGAAGAATAAAGTCAGGCGATACGGAACTTTGTATGAACGCAGGGAACTACCTAAGCTATTTGATATTTTTAAGGAAATGTGGTGGGACCAGTTACATATCACTGTATAGTTCTCACTCTTTTATGTCTTTCTGAGTGAAGACCAGAATTGGGCATGATGGAACCAGACAATGATGTTAGTCTGAGTCACTTTCTTCAACTTCTACAACTTCGAGGGAAAAATGTAAATACTGCATCTACTATCAAAAGTTACAAATGGAACCAACAAAATGGCCCAGGGACCATATTGTGCTGAACTGCTGCTAAAAGACACACTCACACACAAAATAAACATCAGCCTATACACACAGAATGATGTTATTCAAAGCCTACACACAAGAAGAGGCCCATCGGCTTGGCACTCAGCTGATCATGAAGCCACCACCACCACCAGCCACAGAGGTAGGCCAATGGGAAGATATTTGCAGTGACTCCCCACCATGACACCTTGAGCACAAGATCAAGAGACAAGATGGGTTATAACATCAACGCAGCAAATCATTTTGTGCAAAATTGCTGCAAACTCTTGTAGCGCCATCTTTTCGTATCATCCAGGCTAATATAAAAGAATGAAACTTACTTTCCGCCGACTGCTGGCTCGACTTTTACTGCCTCCGAATTGTACTCCGCTATTTTAACCCTCCGTGCATGATTTTTCCCTTGATAATGTTGCTGCGCCTGTTTAGTCGAATTAAAAGAAACATCACAAACTTTGCAATAGACCTCTTCGCCTGGTTCCGAGGTTGATGATGGCGGTGATGGTGTTGAAATGCTGGCCACAGTGGCGCTACCGTTGATCTGCGTTGCAGCCGGTGGAGACTCAACTTTGACACACTGCAATGAGAGAAAGCAAGACACCATTAGAGTTAGATTTAAGGGGCCACGATATTGCCACAACGATGATCCACGTGGATGCACACTTCGTGCATGAAATAAGCATTATGGCAGCATACCTGATGCATTGATGTACCACATAAAGTACGCCCCTCACAAAATGGATGCATGTCTGACGCAGATGCTTCAATGCTACTGCAACATTTCATGGCAGTTTTTGTATATGACTCGCCAGACAGCAGCTATTAGCTCGTGAAAGAACACCTTTTTTACTTGAAAAAAGATCACACTCGACGTATTAAAGCTTGTGATAAGCGAGTCCCTTTGAGCAAGGAGAGCTGTTATCAGCTCCAGACTTCTAAAAGAAGCGATAAAGAGACATTTTTATGGATAGTAAATGTTAGACTGACTGATTTGCATAAAGAATGCCTCCAAAGAGCAGATGAAGCTCTTTTATCTCCGTATCATCATACAAGTAGTTGGACCTTTGGGCGGTTGTATCTGCTGTTAAACATGTTGCGAAGTATTAAAGGTGCCCACAGGTCGACATTGCGTCCTGAAGCAACTCGCGGCAACTAGCTTTCCAGTGATGGAAGCAACTCGGAGTGACTGATCAGTTGCCGATTTTGTCAACCTGAGCGCGCTTGCGTATCCGAGCAACTGCTGGATGCATTATGAGCGTGCTGTTCGAGGTAACTGCCAGTTGCTCCGAGTTCCTCTCAATCACTGAAATGTCGACCTGCGCGTGGTTGTTTTTTTAAATCTGCGACGGATCCGTCGAGTTGCTTCAAGACACAATGTCAACCTGTGTGCACCTTAAAGAGCTCCAAGTCATGACCTGGAGTTGTGATGTGATTTCGAGTGGTACACCATTGAGAAAGTGTTGGGTGTGATGCCAATAATTGTACGACAAGCATGTTTTCCCCCATTATTTCTTTCCATAATATTACATTCAAGTTTGAACACGATAATTCTGTTTTTGTGAATAAAATGCAGATCCGACTACATCATACTTAGAACGAAATAGCTCTCTCCATGATCCCACCTACTCAGCACAGAGTACATGTGCATAAGTGACATATTCATTCACATCATGTGCACCAGATTTTGGCCAACTTAGGTTGATCTGAACCGAAATGCTGCTGGCTTGCCAGACAATACTTTTATCATCTGACATTTAGCAATGAAATTGAAAACTAAGTGAATAAAATGCAGGAGGACAATTTACCACTTCATATCTACGATTTATGACGACAGATATATTGAAATTGTAATGTATCCCTTCGAAGCACTGTCTGGTGACTTCTCGAAATAGACAGCATAAAGTAGGTTGCAGGCTGACTTTCTCCTGCTGCAAAAGGGCAAAGAGTCAGCGGAAGAACTTGGCGAGTTTGTCGAGATGACGCAATTGAATGCCAGCTCACCTTGTGCATTTGTGGGGTCAGTCAGGGACTGATGGAGTATTTTTACCAAGCCTGATCAATCCCAAGAGGGTTTGGAAGTGATCAAGTGCCATTTTATAGACTTCCATAAATGACTGGCTTGTCTAGTTGAGGGTGGTGCATCTATGAAAGTCAAGCCAGCAGCACACTATGTGATATCACAAGCAATCTGATCGCCACCGAACAAACTGGCTGTTGACGCCAGTGTGCGCTGGACAGCGACGCGTGGAATCTTCTTGCCGGTGATGATCGCCCATTATCAAACAATACCAAAACCAACGTTGCCTAGTCTGCGGTGGCTGGCGTTCAGATCGCTTGCGATATCACTCTCACCTTGCCTGGTGTGCTGCCGGCAAAACACCGTTACATCCGTGGCGATCCAATACAAAATCATCTTGCTCTAATCAAGTCACAACATTATTTATTGCCAGGTATACCCTTTAATAATCTCACAATGTCCCAATAAAATACGAATCATTTGCTTTCGTGCATTGATTTTTATTGAGCAACACTCAAATCACATAAATTACCATTTTTGACAAGATTTGAATCACTACATCAAACACCATAATTTGTCAAGTGATTGTGACAGACGGTAGGTGACTTGAGATATTGCGCCGCAAATCAAATTGTAATTCTATAATTTTTATGACAATAATGTGCAATAAATCGAAAAACCATTTGCGATAATTCGACGCTAGGCTGCCGTAAGATTGGCAGCTGTAGCAGGCGATATTCAGATTGATACAAATTCTCTAAAACATCTGTTTTATCAAAGACAATTGTTAAAGCTTACTCAAACAACAGGTGAATCATTGCAAAACACTGCAACGGGCCTAAGCAAGCCGGGACATTGCAAAAACTCGAATAATATAGGATTACTGATAAAAGATGAAATGGTCAAAACTAAGGAAGTAACATGGTGTGGTCCTGCAGTCCACCACTAGAGGGCTTTACAGAACAAAGCAGATAGTTCCAATCTAAGGCAGAACATGAAATAGAAACGGGTTTCCAAGGTGAAAGACATCGCTTCCTACCAGATGCGAACCCATGGACCCGCGCATTAGCATAAGGCAGAGTTACAACAAGTTTACAAATTAGACATGTTAGAAAAGCCCCACCCAATCACTGGAAAACATCCATTGATCACATAATTGGATTTTTGAGAAGAAACTAGGCTTAAAATTGGTTTTTACTGAACAAATGATGGCAAATGATTAATGTTGCCATAGCCTTTTCAGTAATTGACTTTTTGACTAATTAGCCTTTTAGTTTAATTAGCTTATTAGCTTATTTTCATAATTAACACATAAGTCGAAGAGGTAAATCTAATGATTCTCTACATTCTCTTTTAACGACTTATTACACGGAGAAAATGAAATTTCCTCAAATCTGGTAATGATGCAAAACATGCGATTGAATTCATTTCATGGAACATACCCCAAGGGCATAATTAGGGTTTTCGCCGAAATGAACATCCATAATGCCCGAGTGAATCGTCACATGATGCCTAATTAAACGGAAAAGGAGTAAAAATCCAAAATGCGCGAATAACCGAATACAAAATCACCGTCGACAGAATTTCTCGCGAGTTGTTCGCCAGCTTTCCAACGCCAATCATTCTGAGCCTCTCTTGATTGCTTGGACTGTGATAACATCAGAAACATCCAGTACAATTATCAAACCTGTCAAAAATGCCCGGCACAGTTCCCTTATCAGAGCTTTCGGCTGGCTTATTACGAGCTGAATGCCATTCTAGCTCCAGTTAGCTGGAGTTGTAAGCCAAGCTAAGCCGGCCATAAAACCAGTTCATGACTGGATGTCACNCATTAATAAACTGGGGCGGGTTTGAGTTATGGGAAGAAGAATATCTTCGTTTTGGAGTCAATTTCACGAGAGATGACTTACTTTTGTTGCTCGTTTGTACCACGTCACTTTCACATCAATCAAACTCAGTTGGTATTAAAGCAAACAGCGCCAACAATTTCTTTTGGCATAAAAGAAGTTTGGTCCATAAAACTCCATTCTACGGGACTACTTATTTGACTTGGTCACTTCACAGGAGATGAAGCAGAGTTTGATTGGCCAATCGCCATTCGAACAAGCATTCACAGCTACATTGGTCAACTGCGAAGTTTAAGATCGCTGACATGCAAGCGACTCTAAATTGCCAAGCTGCATGTATGCACCAGCTGGTGTCAAGGCTGCTCCCAGATCAGACCTCTCCCCTCCTAACCTCCACTGTGGAGTTGTCGTGCATGTGCAGATGGTAGGGGACCAAGACGGGGGCATTTACTTAGACCTACACGTAGGCCTATACCTCATCTTTACCTGTCGTACAACATTGGCCCTTGTGATATACAGGGTGTAAAGATTTGGCCAGACGTTAGGAGGGCGAAAGTCCAGTGCATACAGTCCACCCTTGCTATACCGCCAGTGGCGGTACAGCGAGGGTATTGTTGTTGGCAATGTTGAAGCGCCTTCAACCCAGAAAGTCAATTGTCTGTGGCGGTATAGCGAGGGGCAGTATAACAAGCATGGACTGTAGTCTCATCTTCTGTCATAAACCACATTGACAACATCCCCATACTTTGCAACGATTCATCTTCTACATAGAAATTGACACATCGCTTCATCTGATTATTAATGTTCTTAATAACGAGATTCCAGTCAGGAATCCTGCATACAACAAGCTGAGAACATCATAAAGTGATCATCAACAACACATAATGCGAGATTTATTGGACTGAGTTATGTTCATTTCGTAGTTCTCCCACGGATGCATTGCACACGTCCATAATCGAGTTACATCAGAAAGAAGATGAGATCGTTATCAGTTCCATCAACTAGAATATGCTGTTAGCGTCAATGCTGAAATTAACATGAAGAGATTTTTTATAACGTGTAACAGTTGTTATGTTGTTTCGACCAGATGATGACCACAGAACTCCTGACTGGCTGCAATCACCAACACACCGAGGCCACCTGGTGTTGGTCTCAAGAACTAGGCCTATTAAAAGGCCAAGGGCGAGGGCTGGTTCAAACACATCTGGTCACGTTCTTGAAGATAGCTACAACTCCTATCATCCTGATGACTTCACGCCACCAAACATCCTTCTCAGCTATGACTCGAGATTATACTGACCACTGCAGCACCACCTAATATACTTCTCAGCTATGACTCGAGATTATACTGACCACTGCAGCACCACCTAATATACTTCTCAGCTATGACTCAAAATTATACTGACCACTGCAGCACCACCTAATATACTTCTCAGCTATGACTCGAGATTATACTTACCACTGCAGCACCACCAAACATCCTTCTCAGCTTTGACTCGAGATTATACTGACCACTGCAGCACCACCTAATATACTTCTCAGCTATGACTCGAGATATTATCACAATGACTACAGATCATGACTTACAATTATTTTGCAACATCATTTTTTGCGGACATAACTGCCCACACATGGTCCAACAAGAATTACAAATGAACTCGCCTATTCTCTCTCATACACTGTATTCATATCAGAATGGCTCCGCCTAACTGAAGCCATAAATTCCCCGTACATCTTAACTAGACAGCCCTATATATCTAGTAGGATTTTATAATTGCAATTTCCCGAGTTGTACGACGGTTGCTCATCCGTTGGGACTCAATTTACAGCTCAATAATTCTTACTGTACTACATAGACAAATACATAGAAGAACCATTAATAGTGGCCGTAGGACGCCGGGGGAACAAATTGGAGAACATGTTTGGCATTCTCAGCGGACATTATTATATACAGCCAATTATTCATTGGTTGACTTAAGTTTGTCGCTTTCATATAGAAATTGATATAAAGCACGATTTTATCGCTGAAATACAGATGAGTACTGTAGAGGAGTGGATTACAGGACATCAAGAAATTTGATATTTCATAGTCATATTTCTCTGTGTGCTCTTGAGAATTTCCTCTTGCAATAATGAGTTTCACAATTTGTTGAAAGAGTTTTAGTCCGAGCTGTGATGCTCTGTCACAGTTCAAGATCTTGATGTAATACAATGGGAATGGTACAGTGACGTCAGATGAGAGTGTGGTGCTTGAGTAGCAAGGGAGTCAGAGGAGGCTCGATAGTCTAGTGGTTATCACGTCCGCTCAGCAAGCGGCAGGTCCCGGGTTCAAATCCCAGGCGATATGGGATTAATCATCCCTGGCTCTTCAGTCCATCACATAGGACAGAAAGCCGTGGTGCCTTCTACCTTTGCAAGGGCAAGTAAAGACCCCATCCAAGTGAGGAACATGAGTAGCTTGAGATGGTCTCCTCCGTACTTACCAGGGCCAATAATGCTATAGCGTCGGCCCTGACGAAAAAATCAAAGCAAAACCAATACAAATACCAGAGGCAAGTGGTTGTGGGTTAAATTTCCCGTCAAGAACTGCGTATAACAAGAACATGAAGAGCTTCCATTCGTATGCACTGAGATCTATACAAAGTCGATATACCTGATATCGTTAACGGTGACGCTACATTTCTTGTGGTACCAATACTGCCAATTTCAGCGACGCCTCAAAGCAATTGAGAAAGGATGCATATCAATAGATTAGTAGGAATTTATCGGAACTGGCTTATCAGGGTAGGCACTGCAACGACTGAAATTGACACAGATGGTACACCCACAATTCCTGACCCTGGATATAATGACGTTGTAAGGAAGTGCATCCTTATGGTTGTCGGCTTTCGTCTGCAAGAACGGTTTATTGCGCTTTCGCAACGTTTAAGCCAGTAGCACACCAGGCGATATTGCAAGCGATTAGATCGCTTGCAATATCGCCAGGTGTGCTACCGATCTTCTCGCCAGCCAAGCAGATGAGGTGATCATCACAGTTTTGGTTTTGTATGATATCGGGAGAACATCGCTGGAGAGAAGATTCCATGCATCGTTATTCAATCTTAGAGGGTACAAACATCATCATAACTGATTTTCTCCACGCGTAAGTTGACCCAAGGACCTCTGGGGTTGTAGCAATAGCGATAAAGTACATAGCAGCATCCTCCCACAGCAGGGGTTTTTACCTCACTCCTCTTCATCCACAAAAGGAACGAGACAAGTCCTGCTATGGGAGGATGGGCATTGGAGGGTTCCAAACGATCTCGTCTTCAAGTGATTGTTGCGGCGATGTTAAACACCACCATCAAAGATCGATTGCCCGAACTACCACTTGACCGTTGCCTCTCACCCACCTCTTCTATGATTAATTACCATAGAGATTGCAAAAGCCGCTGTGCGTCGGACACGTCTATGAATTATGGACGAGGTGATGTGTCATAATGCATCATCTTGTCTTGACAACCAAACAACGCCTCTCATTTTTTCCAGTTTTCATTATTACCCCAGTTCTAGCTCAATTGAACGTTGTCGTGGGCATCAAACCTAATGATGTTATTGACATGTCCTCAGAAGTATTTTCTGTCGGTCGAGGAAATGCCCCGAGAGTCATTTAGCCTGGTCCTTAGCAACATGCTATTGGTGGAGATCAAGAGGCCGTCTGGCTGTCATCTCGCCATATTGTGCATGGTGTTCAGGAAGTAACGGATGTCCGCTAAAGTGCGGATGATGATGACCAGCGAACATAAAAATTCTCATGCAGGCTAGAGGCAAAAGCAAATGAATCCTGTTTTGGATATACTTTTAGCGTGTTTGGAAAGCTTCACCGAGGAAGTTTCTGGCGCTTCTCTCGGGGATTGTGAGCATGCCCAGTGAAGGTAAATTTCCGAACGATATTTGCGCTTCCTCGGGGAAAGGTACAACGGTGCCGTGGTTGCAATCGTGAAATATTCCACCTATAGCCAATCAGCATGCCGGCCTGGGAAGAAAATGCATGCCGGGAGTTTCCCCCAAGTGAGTGACTCGGACACATGCAGAAGACGAAATGGTACAACAGCTATGTAGTACATGGACTGCTGCTCTTTCATGGAGTACACTATTTCTTACACATCCAACCGGGAGGACTTTGGAATATCGCAGTTCTTAAATGGTTGCCAATTTCTGTCCTCTTCTTCAGAAAAAATTCAATTATCAAAAAGAAAGATGCAATTCTAAAGAGAATTGATTTAAAAATACTTGACGCAACAGATGAAGCAAAATGGCTTCTAATCATAGCACAAGAATCATCTCCGTCGTCAAGAACGCCACATGCTGAGAATCCTCACTTTCAATTTCCTGACGGTGAAACGGGAAAAAATCGACATGATTTCATTAAAAGACGAGATTTGCAAAGAAATGTCAATTTCGTATTTTTATCGAGACGATCTTCATCTGAATAGAGATCAAAGAAGTCATGCTGCTTTGACATGCGTCAACGCCAGAGAAAAGTAAGAAAATTTCATTGTGGGCAATCAGGGTTTTTTTTGACAGGTTTGATTAAATTCGTGATTGAAATAGTTGGAACACAGTAGTGTGGTTTTATGTGACCAGGTTTTCTGTCGCAAAAGTACAGTGTGACATGGTCAGACATGAGATAGTCTAGGTGATGGTTTCTTATGCGAGTTGGCCCTCGGAGGGCAAAATTCACCATTTTTGTAGGTTCATTTGGGACTTGCTTTTGACGTCTGGAAATGAAAATCAAGATAGTGGCTGTAGCAGCCATATTAGATGAGTGATGGCGCCCCCAATTGGAAGGAACCTTCCTCTAGTTAGAGGCAACGAACCACCAAAAGAAGGTTTCCATATGTATATTTGATTTTTTCAATCATCCGGAAAGAAAAAGTTTATGAACAGATGGACAGACAACTGGGGTGATAACGTAATGCCCACTGATTTTTTTTTGGGGGGGGCATAAAAATTAAAGGGTTAACAATGTCAATAACAGAAAAGCTCTCCTAGTGGTTGATACACTAAAGCCCCAGTCACATACATGTATCCACTCCGGGGCCCGTACGGCGAGTAAAAACAGACATTTTGGCCAATTTCTACGGTGCTCAGTTTGATCCAGCCTACTTTCCGCCTATCTACTGAGGCGATTTCGGCATGATTCATCTTAGATCCGAGTTTCAGTCTCTAAAATCCACAGCAAGCCGCTGGGTGGGGAAAATCGTACGGGGCCCGGTGCATTTGTGACCTAGGCTTCACTATTATGTTTTGGCTCTAAACCTTCACAGCAGCTCGGAGGCGGTTTCCAGTTCACCGCATGAAGATTTACTGCACAATCACGCTCTAATCCACATCGACGGATGCACTGATGAAAAGATTTATCGCTTGGTGAAAACAAAAGACAGCCATGTTTGAACGACGCTAAACCATATTTGTTCGGCATGCGATGATCAGCAGTTATTGGCAAAAAGTTTCGTTGAAATGAGACCGAAACAAACTCGGCTGATGATGAACAATCATAAGGTTTCCGAACGTTAGCGAGGTACTGTGTACTTTAGAAGAAACCTTTGGAACGGTAAACTCTAGCAAGAGACGCAAATTGCAGGAGGAGCGAATTTTTCCTCGGGTTTATATTATTATACCCTGGATACGTATCGTTTGATGCCAGATTATACCGATCAGAAAATCAAAAATACTGATAGTTCAAAGGTAATCACGACATTTTCATTCCGTACCCAATTAGTGATAAAAAGCCGTACAAAACGGCATCATCATCAAGTCAGTAGCGGAGGGCGGGGCCTGAAACCATGTCATTTTGATCGTGAACTAATGACATTTAACTAATACTGGTGCAATCCATGATCAAAGCAATCGCGTGTTTTTGTACTAGTTCCCTATCATACGTTCATTAGCGACAAAAAGTAGCATCATCAAGGCAATACAGCAATGTATAGTAGCACACGGAGACGGCCTGCCTTGCTATTGGGCCGTTTAGACGGCAGGAAAAAGACCACATGTGATCCGCTCGAATCGGATGTGGCTCTAATTTTTCCCGCCTAAACGCAAACCAATCCGGCCCTCTGTGGACCAATCTGGATTCCAAGTGAAAAAGGTGATCCACTTCTTATGAATCCGGATCGGTCCACATAAGGCCGGATCGAAATTGCCTGTTTGAACGCAAACAAGACCCGATTCATTTTACCTGGGTGCATTGGTGTAAATTTTCTGCCTCCATCGGTCCAGCAAGTATGGAGAGTGCCACACGATCAGTTCGAAGCAGAACGCGTCCTGGTGAAAGTGAGTCATGTAAACGCCCACACATGCTGAAGACCACATCCGGCTTTGAATGTGGGTCGATCGGATCGGATCGGAATGTGGCTTTTTGCTCTGCTGTCTAAACAGCCCTTACGAAATCTCGTCATCACCTGTTTGGTGAGGATTAAGGTAGAGAACTATGAGAATGCCAGTCATTAGTTCAGTTTTGGAGCTGAGTAAGAACCTGAAGTGATCGGTACAAGATGCACCATTCGATGTTCGGATCTCGTGGCACATCTGACATCTAACGCCACTCTTTTCACCGATTGAGACCATCCCTAGGGGTGTTGGAAATAGAACCTAATGCAGCATAGCATCAAGAAAAGTGTGCGTCAGTCTTTGATGTTGGATAAAGTAGGCTAGAAATGGGCACCGATATTGATTCCTTTCATCTAATGCTGCATTTAGCAGCAACAAGCTTTGGCTCCCTCCAGTTTGTTGAGCAGAAGGTATGTTTGACAGGAACGTAAACAAACCCATTATATTTGTGTTAAGTTGTTTAAAAAGTGAAAAGGTGAAGCCTTTTTTGCGTTTTGTAACTCAAACTTCGTGCACTGTACTTTTCTGTGATTCGCCTGAAAACTTGCAGCAGATCCACTTTTAAGACACTAGAAACATAGGATGGCGGATTGGCAACTACTGTCTAGTTGGTGCCCGCATGTCAGGACTACCTAACGACAACAGGCCAAGGTCTTCTGAAATTGACAAATAGTTGATTTCACCTTGCCAACCTCAGAGCAACTTAAGACTCATTTTGTGGTGACGGGTCACATTTTGCTGACCAAAATGTCACAATGTTGAAATTCATTGACCTGCCACTCAAGAGTTGCATATTTAACCTATTGCTAAATCACCAGTAAATACAGCTCAGTGATCTAAGATCCAAGAAGAAAAGGTCAATTCAACATTGTTTACACCACACCATCCAAGATGAGATCTCTATGGAACATTTTTACAGCATATTTCTATTCTTAGTCCCTCCATCATCACAACAAAGCAGCATCCACTTTCTGTTGATAACGCAACGCAACTCGTGAAGAATTGAAAGTCAGCAATTTTTACCGTTCTGATCTTGATATAGATTTCAATAAATAAGAGGATTGCTTGCTGCTTTCACTCCTTTGTTATACAATACAAGGCTGTTTTATTCCCGTCACTTGCATCAGCAGCTGTCATTATATTGGTGTGTGTTATAGTGATGGTTTTGTGTACGGTAAAATTTCTTGTCAATTTTCTGAGTATGGTTAGAAAAGTCGGACATGTGGGTCTATAGATGTTCTTCACTGACGTCAAAACGGTTCAAGTGACTGCAAAGAATCAGCCATGTTGGCCGTCAAATGGCCGGCGACGACGTCAAAACTATCACGTCATGACATTTTGACATCAGGATCTGTGTTTTGACGCTGTGTTCATGCCGTGACATTGTTTGACAGACAATATGGCGGCATTGTGTGACGTCACGTGAACATCCTCTATATACATTTATGATGAAGGTCGGGGCTTCGAAAGTGTGTGGTGGGGATATGAGGGAGAGGGCATATAGGGGGACACTTAACTGATACTCCACTATGGTAAACCAATCTATTCTAACCATGAGTAGTGTGTGACTACGGCAGACCCGCTAATGTCATTAATTTTTCAAGAGGGATCATCCGGTCGCTTCCCTTCTATACAACCAGGAGGCAATATTTTTAATAGGCATTTATTCTAAGAAATTGGTAGTTTAGGCTTCCGGCGTCGCTGGCATATCCCAAGGTAGATTTTTCACGCAGAGAAAGCCAATGTTATCTTACAACGTATTCCCTTTCTACATATTGTGTTAGCAACATTTTTTTGCCATTCAAGTCATGAAACGACGGAAAAAACGGTAAACGAACAATTCTTTGGAAACGTGACAAGAGAAAGGTAGGCCTAGGTTGTGCTTATCTTTGGTAATTCTATCACCACACACATAATTCTAGTATGTTATGTGCAAATATAACATTTACATACATGTAGGCCCACAATGCGCTCCTGTCAAAAAACACGTCGGATTAGAGCCAGCTTTAGAAGAAATAGTTGGAAACTATCAGGTGGTACAGCCACAACATCTGAGAACACTGGAGGCTGGGAACTTAGACATGTCTTAGCAAATTACATGAACATACAGAATATACCGACCGGTAGTTGAGTTTCCACCTTTTGAGATCCCCTATTTTTTGCTTCCACCTGTAAAATTGTTTGTGTGGCTGATCACCAGCGCATTAGTTTTCTAATTCGTCAGTGCAACTTTTTTAGCTCTAGCTCTGTCAGTACTCAACCAACTTCAACACACGGGCCATATCATTCTTGTGTGTGAGGAGGCATAGCCGAATTTGCTTGCTGGCGACCACATCGCTTGTGATATCGCCTGGTGTGCTTGGCACAACTCATAAGCACTCAAACGCAGAACCAACTTGCAACAGTTTGAAGTAACCAAGACGACTGAGAGTAATCCACGTGGCAATCGTCGCGCTAACCATGCTCCAGGCAATTAGTAATATCCTGTGCCTTCTTCAGAGAGGAAAAAAATCAACATCCTTTGCCAGAAAGAAGCAATAAACCCTTTGGGGAAACCAACGGAAATCTGATATTGTCTAGAGGGATGGTAGACACGATCTCTGAGCCTCACGAAACCGTAACAACTCTGGAAGTACACCACCATCAACAGCCAGACCTCTGCCCCCAGACTGATTAGGGTGAAGCAAAATGTCACAGTCACTTGACCTCATACCTGCAGGAAAATCGGAGATCGCCGAAGGATTTGCAGCCGTTCCAACAGAGAGGACAGATGGTTTGGCACGCATCAGCAACTGATGACGAATCCTTTTGACAACTCCCGTCAATTGTATAAATCGCAGACAAGTCATAATCACATGTCCTCCCCCCAGTAGGTCTCCCTCAAGCCAATGTGCAAATGAAAGTCGGTGGACCTTACCAAAGCCCGTGGCACTGATTACACTCCATGATATCTCGAGTTGAGCAGGGCTAAACGATATTCCCATGTTCTCCTCTAGTCACAAAGGTCTCCCTCAAGCAATGCGCAAATGAAAGTTGGTGGACCTTACCAAAGCCTGGGGCACTGATTACACTCCACGATATCTGAGTTGAGCAGGGCTAAACGATATCCTCATGTTCTCCTCTAGTCACAAAGGTCTCCCTCAAGCAATGCGCAAATGAAAGTTGGTGGACCTTGCTAAGCTGGGGGCAGTGGTCGCACTTCAGGATATCTTAGCTGAGCAAGGCTAAATGGTTTGACCTCATTCTCTATTGGGACTTGGCCACCAGAGGCAAGCACATTGATTGATCTACTGTATCATATCCCTTCTGGCATCTTTCTATGATTTGCATTATTTATTTTGCTGGTTCCATATATGTGGCCATCCTAATTCTTCTGGGTGGATGCTGGAACGTTGATAGCTTAACCCAATAGAGCCGCCTATTTTTTTTACACTTTCCATCTGTACCTTTCACCGTGCTGAACCACCATGAAATGCTACTGTATTAAGCTGAATAGAGAACAGTATATGAGTCAAGGTGGTTGATGGCGGTATCGGTGTCTGGAGACATGGCGAATTGTGGCGCTGCTGGCAGTAATTGGTGATTTTGATTTTTACATTAGAGGTGATGGGGATTTTAGTCAAAAAGTGGGCGTGGTCTGCTAGGCGGCTCACGGCAGGGTGGTTTAGGGCGGTATGGGCTCTATTGGGTTAACACATCGGCCCCAATGCAGGCGTGAGTAGACTACAGCAGCAATGAAACCGTATCAAAAACATTCCTTCATCTTAAACCGTGGACCCCATCTTCTGCAAAATTGGAAAATGCACCAAACGTGACCAGCAATTTTGATGCCATGCTTCCCATAATACGATACGTCTGGTAGAAATTGCTGTCACCAGAAAGCTTCCTAACTCATTTTCCCGAATGGTCTCTTCACTGACGTTACAACTCATGTTATCAAGAATTCCGTCTTCAGCAACGGAAAAACCGATGGCTCGTTAACGTATCAATTTATTCCTTCACTAACTAGAGAGTGCCCAGATTGCACAATAACAGAAAGACTGTCGCCAATGATGAAACATAAGGCGATGCTGGAAAAAGTGCATTAGTTTAGCCGGCCTAATGGTGTGAAGATCGAGGGAAAGGATCTTGTTTTCCCCTGAGGTTAACGATGAAACATTGGAGTGGGTCAGCATCACGAGACATTTGACACATGTTCTGTGGAAACGAAATGGCAGAGCATTCTTCACATTTCTTCAGAACATTCCAGAGAGAATGTCATGGCCCGCAGAATTGGTGCTTAGGATTCCAATGAATGATTTTTCAAGGTTTGGGAACTTTACAGTTGGCGAAATGATGATGAAAAGCCATAACCATGCAACGACGTGATCTGAGTTTTGAAGGTGTTTTGCCGATGGAATCAGCATTGACTAACAGATGCAAACGTGACCCTGGCGGGTGGGTGTATGGCGCCATCTACCGCTGGTTCAGGGAACTAATTTTCCCTGGTGTTCAGCCCGAATGGGAATAGAGGCAAAAAGTATGATGTGGGTAGAGTATGAACGACATGAAATCAGCAATTGACTAACAGATGCAAACATGATGTTTTCTTCTAGAAAGGGATTGCAGAAAATTTTCCATTGACTGTACCTTGCGCCCTTTGTTCGCAGTGTATAACTACATATTTAGCCAGGAACCATGGGGACGAGTGGACCTGACCTTGACAACATTGAAGGACAGTTGCAGTCATGAGTTAGATCGAATTGGTACATTCATCTTTTGATTTGCAGTAGATGATGTTGTGGCGTGCATTTCTTCGCTGTGACGTCAAATTCCATGACGTTCTAGGACGGCTAATTGGTGGTGGCCTGTAACGCAGTAACATCCCCATTGTTCAAGTCTACTGGAGGGCCTAAGGAGGAAACCACCGAGAATGGTGAAAATGATCTATCACTATCTGATTACGGGATGCTGTTTGCAGTTGCCAAAGAAACAATTTTTCGTGACCTCATCAGTATAACTCCTATCCCTCCCTTCCCTGTTGCATGACCGTATAATGACTTTCACATCAACTACAACAGCGGCGCGGACAAAGACAGTGACATTGAAAAAAGTGACAGTGATCTATCTCTTGTGAGGTAATGACGAGAAGCTTTAGAAGAGATAAGCGGCTTAGCATTGCATGATGGGATGCGATGAACCCGGTAAAAAAACGTTGATGGAACACGCGGTGATAATACCATCCATAAAAGCAACATAAAGGTTCGGCCGTGTTTGTCAAATTGTTCACGTCCGCATTGAACTGAGCCGGCCGGGTACTTTAGGGCTCTCGGAATGTATCATCGCATGACGATAATATCCAAAGTTTCCTCGTAATGTTCAGACTCGATGAGGATGTGCACTGGTCAAGAGAGAGCTAACACCAGCAATCAACAGATATGATGACGATTTCCATGGAAAGAAAGTTTCTTAGAATTTTTCACGGGCAGTTATATGGCTTCTTTGTGTTGCTTAGGGCTTGGCGAGATATGCCGCAAAATGGATGGACACCTGATGACATTTATTTTACTGGAAATAGGCGAGATTGACCAATGATGGCCAATATTAATACAGGCCAATGACAGCAGGGTTGCCAACTAAGGTTTGTCTACAGGGGCCTACCACTCCGGTCGAAATAACAAATAACGCTGTCGGGGACCGTTCTCTCTGAATAGGGAGGGCATCCTCGCCACACTCGGTCTTCCTATGCTGGCTGTACGATCTAACAAGCCGTGTACATTTCGTGGGCTCGCATCAGGGGTTACTGTTGAACTGGGATGGCATTTACAACAGCCAAGTCGCACAGGCGGTCCGCAATAACATGGGAAATGGGACTGAAGACGATATTGGGGAGGAATCCCTGCATATCTTTTGTACATTGCCCACAGTAAACTCCTCGTATAGAAACTGAGTTCACCAACACTGATATCAAGGATTGAATCACGTCCCAGTATAAAGTTAATGCCTTTATTTCCTATAAAACCCACATTCATTGCCCTACAGCAAGATAACTCCTTTTTTCTTTGAAAGCCGTCAATCAAAGTCGTGCAGTCGTGATGCCGTCGCTGCGTACGAGGCTTTTCCCCGAGATGTGCGTTTTATCGCCAGTGTCGTACAACGTTGACGTGCTTATCTTTTAACACCAGTCGTCATTGGCTCATTGAGTGACTCTTTGCGCGTTTCTTTTGTCGCCGAGCTTTGCGTTTGATGCAGGATGAGCTGCAAATAGCAGCATAAAAGAGGAAATTACTGGGAGGCGTGAAGCCGTGAGGGGATTTTTCAAGAAATGTCGTCGGCAATGGAGTCGAAGCTTGGAACACAGAGTGATGGGCGTCTCGTCTGAGGTGTACACCAATGCAGCAATACAAGGGTCATTGTAACCCTTTATAAAGGGCACCTATTGTAGCGATTTTGTGTAATTGACAACAACTCCGAAAACGCACTGCCGAACAGCGATGACTCCACGCCGACAGGGTTTGTCGATGCTGCGATCACGATGCCGTAGATCCTGATGCAGAATTTTCCTTTTTCACCCAAAAATAGTGCCAATGGCACTGTGCCCGCTTGGCTTGAAGCACAGTGGTGGGAATCATCAGCAACCCCATAAAAGTCATTTAGGTACAAACATGCCAAATTGCCATATTATTAATCTCTTGACCTCTGTGACCTTGAAAAGTAGGTCAAATTAAAAATTCGGGTACTATATCTTATGTATCCTTATTAGATATACCCATGAAAAAAATTTGACAAAAATCCATCTCTTGGTTATGGAGAAATAGCACTTTCAGTGATTTTGGTTTTGGCCCCCTAGTGGCAAAGTCAAGAATCAGATTTCACCGAAAGTTTGTCTGTAAGTTGCTATAACCTAGAGGTACATGTGTACAAACTTTCAACATAATAGTTCAAACCATTATCAAAATATAGCCCTTTGAAATTTTTCACAAAACGCCCCCTGGAGGCCAAAATAGGAATCCAATCGTGCTCAAAATCGAACTCGACCTAGATCTTAGGCCCATATATAGACCCACTGAAGACCAAAAAGATTCGTCAAATGAAATGGTCCATGGACCATGTGCTCACTGGGTTGGACATAACAGTCTAATGACAGAGGGAGGTACATACGTATCAGTTATGAGCAATCTGGGTCAAGTCATTCCCAGAAAAGACTTTGGCGATTTTTGGGTTATGCCACCTGGCGGCCATATTGGATGTCCGATCGGGCCGAAACTTCACATGGATATAAAGGTCATCTGCAGGGGGGCCACATAGCACATTGGAGCGCTTTGGGTTAAGGCGTTCCTGAGTTACAGCACTTTGATGATTTTTGGGTTACGCCACCTGGTGGCCATCTTTGAAGTCAAATCAGCCAGAAATTTGACATGCATGTAAAGGTCATCTAGATGGAGGTAAATATCAAATTTGAGCACTCTGCCTCAAGCCGTTCCTGAGTAATAGCACTTACTTGATTTTCAGGTTACGCCACCTGGCGGCCATATTGGATGTCCAATCGGGCCGAAACTTGGTATTTTTTAAGGTACCCCTCCAATGCATGTTTATGCAAGATATGAAGTTGC
>NMRB01000556.1:187019-205320 GCA_002633025.1 Notospermus geniculatus
ATAGCTCACCCCAGTGAGCTAAAAATAAAGGCGCTAGAGCGCTAACAAACCAAAAGTTTACGGACGAAGCGCCGTACCGCCGTACGGACTAACGCACGACAGACCACCCTAAATGACCCCAACCACAGCATAAGCCCTGCTGGGCCTTGCGGCCAAGCGGGCTAAAAATGACATCCGACTCTGACATCAAAATCGAAACATATCACCGCCGTTGCGGGGTTGAGTCAAGATGACGCAACAATCCATACTTGACGTCATAATTGTCATAATAAATACAGTAAGGATTTTTCCTCTGATGTCAGGAATAGCCACACATAATGACAAAGAGTGACGAGCCTGCTCGAAAAGAACCGTGCGCAGCACAGGTCTTGCTGGTAAAGAAATTATTAGCAGGTAAAACCCAGAGGCAATAACAACAGCAACTCGCGCTTGTCAGCAAAAAATACTTTTGTCCTGAGGCGTATCTACCTTCATCAGGAACATCTACCAATGATTACGTCTATTTCTGTACCGTTCTCTAGAAATATCTAAACTCTGGGGCAATAATTAAGATGACGTACCTGAAATATGGGTTATTTACAAATTACACGTATTATTCTCTTCATGGGTCCTACCCCGGGGCAGAAATTTTTTTTGTATAATACCCACAGGTGGGCAGAGTATTTGGTGCTCAGATCAAAATTCAATACCAAGTTTTCAGAATGGCTGTGACGCTAGCAGCACACCAGACGATATCGCAAGCGATCTGATCACCAGCGAGCAATCGGCTGTTGACGCCAGATGTGTGCTGGACACCGATGCGTGGAATCCTCTCGCCAGCGATGTTCACCCAACATCAAACAACACCAAAGCTGATATCACCCAGTCTTTGTTGGCTGGCGAGAAGATCGGTGGTGAGTAGATCGCTTGCGATATCACCTCGTGTGATGCTGGCTTTAGTCAACAACAAAGTTTAGCGAGGATTCCTTTCATTGTTCAAGCCTACTCAAACAAAATGTTGCAGTAGTTCTTTTTGCACAAACTTGCTAGTATCGAAATAGGCATCTATGTAAAAGTGGGTGAAAGTCTAAACTTTCAGAAATGAGATCCCCGGGGAAATTTGTTGTGAAAATCAAAATACTTTGAACTTAACTGGGAAAAACAAAAACGACTTTGAAACACAAAGAGGGATTTGAAACAGCAGACAAAACAGACACTGTATTTGCCATTTTTGGACAACACTTTATCTGTTTAACATTACGTCCCTGGGAAGGCTTAGAAATTGTGACTAAAGATGCTTTATTGAACCTTTACAATTCTTCAGTAGCGATTTAATAAACAATTCAGCAGGCTGTTTGCATGTACCTTTTCAAGTTTTTACATAAATTTTACATTCACTGTTAGTAAAAGTGGCTATCAGGTAATATTTTGAGTAGGTAACAATGGTAACGAATTTTGTAACGAATTTTGGGTAACAATTGTGAAGCAAAAGTTACATTTTCAAGTAGCTTTTACAAAGAAATCCTCCAAAAAATTCCAAAAGATCTATCAATATAAACAACACCCCAACCCGACCCATTTTCTGTAGCGTAATTGAAAGGATTCAATACTCTTTTATTGAATACATCTTTCTTTATTGTACAAGATGAAAATAGATAGAAAAATTGATGTAGAGGAGTATCGGGAACGGGTTGCCATGGCAATCGTACAATAACAAAAGAAACGGCAGAATATGACAAGAAAAATCATTATTAAGAGTTATTCACGAAAAAGGGTTGAGCTGATTCAATCTAGATTAGTTTTTGCACCTTAGAGCAGGAGTTTTTTATTTGTAGTGTAACGTAAGCTCATTACGATCTCTTGCCTTAGGAGCAAAATGCCGTTCATACCCCGATCTGCGGCGCAAATCGGGGTATAATTAACGGCGGATAAGTGGGCTGGATTGTTTACATAGTCAACACAAGTGCTCTCTCTTTAACTTGGCTAAAAGCAACAAATCATGAAAATAAAATCGGGGCACTTCTCAAAGTCATACAGTCGAACTGCAAATTCTTTTCTATATCAAATACTTCTTTTAAATTTTAAAATACGCCAAGAAATAATGATTTTGGAGAGGTAAATTTGCGACAGGAATAACGCAACGGCTGTTGGGGCATTCACTTCCATCCCCACTCTGTCTTCAGCTGGCTTGGGCCGGTGTAACGTAGTGTATTGTGTACACTACAGTGTTCATTTTACATTGGAATCTGTGTAGAAAGATTGTGAAGCCGGCTACGGCGTCATTTGAGCGGTTTGGTGAAAATCTATGAAGAGTTGGATTGAGTCAATGATAGGAATAGGCCTGATGAGTTCCCAGAAAACATTGGTTGCGATTAGAAATGTGATTTGAGCTGTGTGAGAAGGAAAATTCCTGCAAATTTTGAGTGGATTTTAGCAGTACGCCTACGGCCGCCATTTTGGTTAGAATTTCGGCAAATCTTGAGGCAATTTTTGGCTAATAACTCAACCTACTGCAGATGGATTTTATTCATAAGTTAGACATGAATTCTGATGTTAGTTAGCTTTCGAATCATTACGATGATGTTTGATGATGATGCCATGTGTGGGAACTGTAGAATAGACCATTTTGAGTGATTATGCCCAGGTGATCATGTTGGCTACCACAGGGAGGGAGGCTCGAAATTCAACAGCCATAGCGATTAAGCAGACTGGGAACTCAATGTGTGCCAAACGGCTCATGCTCGACTGAGTTTGAAAAGATTCGCTTCATAATCGGGCAATAGAGGGCTCTGTATTTTTTCAACAAAATTCCTGGGGCAAAGATTTCCTAATGAGCTATGTTTTTAGTCCATTACATGTAACAGCCAAAAATGATAATACAGTAATGCCACAGTCAGTCTTTCGAGGTACACGGCAAAAAATCGGGCAACACAAAAATTACTACAGGAGTGCAACAAACTTTGCCAATGTACAGCATTACTGCTGTTCACTCTTACATAAAATAAACTGAGGGATACTTTGAAGTGTAGGGGGTAACCAGAGCACTTGGACTTCTGGCAAGGCTCCGTATCGTCGATCTGTGTCATGTATTCGTATCGAGCTAATGCATTTTTTATCAAAGCCATATGTCATATGTGATACGGATTGACGATACGGAGCCTTGCCGAAAGTCCTTATGTCAATGAGAGATGACACTCTCTACCACATAAAGCCATTGGCATGACTAGGGATTGAACCTGGGTCCTCATTGGTGGCAAGCACAGATTGCCACTGCACCGCTGACGACCAACTTAAAGGATCGCAGTATTGCCACTTTTTCCCGACAGCCGGCGCCACCGCGCCACTCTCCAACCCAGGGACTATCTACATGTATGTTGTCATCGAATTGACCAGATTTACTACGTACATTTTGTAACGCATTTTTGTAGTTTGTCCTGCTGCTAGGTGACTCCCTCTACGTCGGCAGTCAAATAACGCACTTGAGATCCAATACCATGCTCCTATAAATGCATCTCACCACCAGGAACCGTTTGTAATACCCTGTGCAGGCATTTCCCCCGGATGTCTCACATCGCCTTTCAAAATCACCCAATAAAGACTCGCCGAAGCCATTAGGCTTATTATTGCTGGGAATAAACTCGACTTTAAGGAATTCAATTATCTTAATGCATCCTCATCCATTTTACACACGACTCGGAGGTGAAAGCAACCGAGAGAATGCATGAAGTTAAAAGATTGATGTTCTTAAATAAGTTAACTTAGACTGAAAGAGGATTCTTTGGAAAGTCACCAGCAGACAAGATTTTATCATCTCCCAGACACTTTCAATAGACTCCTTTGTGTATACAGCAAATCATTAATTTCAGCGGCGAGAAAAAGTGGTAATTTCTACAGTTCAGAATTTACTTGGTATTTTGGATTTTGTGGCTCATTGGCTTTGTACAGATTTTACAGTCAATTGACTTTGAATAAATTTTAAGCTTAAAATTCGCTTTGTTTAGATTTTGTGCTTAATGAGGAGGTAGCCTAATTTTTTCTACCATTTGATGGCGCTGCGACCGTATCCACTTTTCCACTGTGACGTTGTACAGAACGTCAACGTCACACTGCCGTGACGTTGTGGCTTCATGCTCGCACCGCACATTGCCACGGAGATGACGTCCTCAAGACAATGAAAAGGCCTGATATGGTCGCAGCGACATCTTTCCGTGGAGAAGTGGCGACCCCCTCATTAGCTTTGTTTAGATTTTTTGCTTAATTTATTTTGTGTAGTTTTTGTGCTTAATTGCGATGTACATGTATAGCCAAACATCTGAAGCCTTCAGGGCCGTATGCACCAACTTTTCCATTGTCACATCATGCCCTGGCAAACCTCAACAATTGAAAAGCTGTGGCTCAACCTGAGTTCAAGATAATCTTCGTTGGTGCCTACATCCCCTAAGGTCTGCCTATGGAAGATAAACAGACAATTTGATCCTTCCTGAAATTACAGTGCAACGGCAAGGTAACGCCATGTACCATGCCCTACAATCAGATGGCAGGAATGGATTGCCATGTTTTGTTGCCCAGGCCCTGTCGGAAAGTCATGTTGCTCAAAAACCAGATAAAGCCCGGCAAACAAGCTCCAGGGAAACACATCAGCCAGGTTCATGTCACAATGGAGGACAAAATAAAAAAGAAAACGGAGCACTAATGCTGGAGGAAGCGAGAAAAGGAAGACTAAGATTCTCGAGGGACGATTCTTTCACATACAACAAGCGGCAAGTTGGTAGCAGCGCAATAACCTAGGCCTTCTTTCCTGAGCCAATAAGAACTCAGACCGTCAACCAGTGACACTCTGACTTTCACCCAACAAATAATTGCAACACCAGTCCTGAAGGCATTACAACTCAGCGTAAGAAACTGATGTTTACCTCGTTGGAACCATCAGATAAAATGTCCTTGAGCCTTGATCCCTTCCTGATTAATTTCTGCTTTATAACAAGATGACATTGTAAATGTCGTATGGTTCCCGATGTACAGGTGCTTCTACCAGTACATGAATGATACATTGACAGAGATCAAGGCACGTTGCTAGATATCAGATAAAAAGGTAGGCCTACCGTATAAAGGTACCGTTAAAAAGGTACTAGGTAATAAAGGTACCAGGTAAAAAGGTACTGGGTAAAAGAAGGTACCGGTACAAGGTAATAAAGGTACATGTACTAGGTAAAAAGGTATAGAAAAAATATGCCTCTGCCTCTACCTCTACCACAGGCAGAGATATTTCAAATTGACAAGTTTGACCTTGACCTTGACCTCTGATCATCAAGGTCGTAGGTACAAGGTAATAAAGGTACATGTACTAGGTAAAAAGGTATAGAAAAAATATGCCTCTGCCTCTACCTCTACCACAGGCAGAGATATTTCAGATTGTCAAGTTTGACCTTGACCTTGACCTCTGATCGTCAAGGTCGTTGCATAATCGAAATGGGCAAAATCGATAACCTAAGTATGGGTGATATCATGCCTCTACCTCTACCACAGGCAGAGATATTTCAAATAACCAAGTTTGACCTTGACCTTGACCTCTGATCATCGAGGTTGTTGCATAATCGAAATCGGCATCAACAACAACCTAAGTATGGGTATATCATGCCTCTATCTCTACCACAGGCAGATATATTGCAAATTATCAAGTTTGACCTTGACGTTGACCTCTGATCGTCAAGGTCGTTGCATAATCGAAATGGGCATCATCAATAACCTAAGTATGGTTGATATCATGCCTCTATCTCTACCACAGGCAGAGATATTTCAAATTATCAAGTTTGATATATCAGAATCTCATGATATTTCAATAACCCGGACAGGCGAGGCTGAGAATTTTAACACAGTCCATGCCTTGGATAAGCAGGCATGAACTGAGACTTGTTTCATGTTGCTCAGTCGACAATATGGCAAGTTATCTCAAAATATCAAATTTGTGATATCAATATCACCATGACCCCATCATCTCAGATCAAAAGTAACCAGTCCATTCGATTCCTAGGGTATGAAAACCCAAGGGTAGAACTTGTTTCTGTTGCTCAAGGTGTTAAAGGAGCCGAGTTATGGCATCAGATAAAAGCGTGACAGACAAAATATCAAGTCTGATATGTTGATTACATCATGATGGAGGCATCGGATGTTGAAAATGATTAGCTCATTGGATTGCCCAGGTTGACAAACCTAGGGGTAGGATGTGTTACCAGAGCTGTAGCTGTTGAAGGAGATAAGATATGAAGGCGTGACAGACGGACACACACACACACACAGACAGACACACACACAGACACCATGACCAAAAACAATATGGTTCCCGATCTTAGTGATCGGGAACCATAACAACAATCCTTTTGTTGTCAGTTTTTTGGATGATGTCCCATCTGCAAAACGATGCATCCAATGCCGCAATGAATTCCCACGAGCTGTGAAATGTCGACCTTATGATCTATGCATTTCCCACAAGGAGAGATATCTGTACCCAAAGGAACGGGGTGGTGAATGGGTACCTACAGATTCAAGACAAAGGATGCGTTTTATTGTTGTGATAAAAAATGCATTCTGCCCCGCCACCCATATTTTTGGAAAGGGTTAATAAG
The DNA here is from genome assembly GCA_002633025.1 of Notospermus geniculatus. Taxonomy (NCBI): domain Eukaryota; kingdom Metazoa; phylum Nemertea; class Pilidiophora; order Heteronemertea; family Lineidae; genus Notospermus; species Notospermus geniculatus. The sequence goes on from NMRB01000556.1 coordinate 193,622, forward strand.
AGTGGAATATGACGTGGCAGAGCGGCTTACCGATAGCCACAAGAAGTTTTTGGCCAATATTTTTCATACAAAACTTTAGAGTTGACGAAACCTGACACAGCCACTATGCAGTCCATCCAGCGGATTGTGACAACATGCAATCCCGATTGGGTCGGTCCGGTATGGGCAATTCTGAATCGATTGATTCGATGGGTCGTCGTTATTATCCGTAAGGTCCCGATTACATAGAGCTATACGTTATTCGGTATTCTAGGCACGTTTCATAGGGCACGTGTATAGTTTGAATCGAGCAAGGTTATATTTCCATGAGTGGTTTACATAAGACTAAACTATTCTGAGGGCACGCTTCGCTTTTTGTTCGTATTGTGCATGTCCAATTTTGCACCGTACACCAAATACCGAATAGCGTACAGTTCTATGTAATCGCCCTACATAACGCCCATGGTCGATTACAATGAAGACATCATTTCTGTCCGATTCAGATGTTAAATCTATACATGTACATGTCGCCTAAGTATTTGTGCGATTTAGATTCACTCACGCGCCCAATGAAATAAATGTTAAGGTAAGGTCCCGATTACATAGAGCTATACGCTATTCGGTATTCGGTATGCGGCGCAAAATTGGACATGCACAATACGAACAAAAAGCGAATAGAGTGCCCTCAGAATAGTTTAGTCTTATGTAAACCGCTCATTGAAATAACCTCGCTCGATTCAAACTATACGCGTGCCCTACGAAACGTGCCTAGAATACCGAATAGCGTATAGCTCTATGTAATCGAGGCCTAAATGTTAAAGCTGAACTTAATAGATATAAACCCCAAGCGGCAGAGTTAGAAATTACGAACAGCCACAAGGCACTCCCAAACTACCTCTGAAAACGATACACCCTCTCCGACGGTCACAGTTGGTTTCACTTGCCACCACGTTTTTGGACAGTAAAGATCTCAGCACAGCTGCGAAATGAGAAAAAACGAAAAATAATCTGTGATGGCACCGAGATTCGAACCCACAACCCTCTGATCGATTCGCCAACCTCTTTGTGTACGCGCCACGAAGACTGCTTGCTTGCATGACGACAATTCCGATCGCTTTATTTCCTCATGGAGATCTTCAAAACCACAGCGCCTTTATTGTAGATCGGCGTCGTTGTATGCAAGCAGTCTTCGTGGCGCGTACAGAAAGAGGTTGGCGAATCGATCAGAGGGTTGTGTGTTCGAACCTCGGTGCCATCACGGATTATTTTTCGTTTTTTCTCATTTGGCAGCTGTGCTGAGATCTGTACTGTTCAAGAGCGTGGTGGCAAGTGAAACCAACTGTGACCGTCTGAGAGGGTATATATCGTTTTCAGAGGTAGTTTGGAAGTGCCTTGTGGCTGTTCGTAATTTCTGCCTCTGCCGCTTGGGGTTTATATCTATTAAGTTCAGCTTTAACAGGCGTATAATTCTTTGTAATAGGGGCCTAAAGGGCAACGCACACGTTCAACAAAATACTGGCGATCAGAGGGGGCGACTGAAAATGGCGCTGCTGATTGGCTGAAATCTGGTCGCTTCAGCAGTCGCCTCTGTGATCGCCTGCATTTTGTTGAACGTGTGCGCTCCCCTTTAAAGGGCAGCGCACACTAGCGATTTTTTAGGCGACCGGTGTGAAAGGAATTCAGGTCCACCGGGAATCGAAATCCGTCGGACATCGATCCCTAGGAATGGTGGCCCTTCGGGCCACCATTCCTAGGGAATCCTTGTCCTCATGGGACCAAGATTCCCAGAGTCATATTATAAGATAGGACCTTTATTTCTACCGGACTAACATTTCTTTCACAGCAGTGGAAGAAACACTTGTCCTACCAAAAACAGGTCCTAAATAATGGAACGATCTATTAATATATGGTCATGGAACACAAAAGAGTAACTGACAGTAGCGCGAAAAATCCCGCTTCTGGCAGCTCGCCTCGTTAGCGCATTGGTAAGGCATGGGATTAGTAATCTGGAGGTTGCGGGTTCGAATCTCGGCAGGCGCTATATTTTTACTTTTTTTCATGTCGTTCAATAAAGTTTTGTTTTTGCCGACGTGTTTGTTACTCAAGATTCTATGCATCCGCGTGAGGCTTTCTGATTGGCCCTGATGAAAGTCCGGTCATTTGTGGTCAGTAAGCCTGTATTAAGAGACCAATTTCTTTGACCAAGCACCATTATCAGTCAGTATGACAGAGGTTTTATCACCCAAGAAGAATTCGAAGAACAGCCATGAACAATTTTAAGGTAAGTACACGTTCAATAGTTGATTCTCATGTCGTCCTCCATCTAACTTAATATGGACATTAATTCCTAGGAAAACATATCCGCCAGACTTCTATTAAGGTAACTGTAGTCCCAGGGACCTCCAATCCTAGTATCTGTAGTCTTCCGGACCTATATTCCTGGGAATGCTGATCCGTCAGACATCCATTTCGGGAACTGCAGTCCCAAGGACGTCTAATCCTAGTACCTGTAGTCTGGAGACCTATATCCCTAGAAATACAAGTCCACCGGAGATGTACATCGGAAACTGTAGTCCAAAACGTAAGTCATTTGCCATATTTAAACAGCTTTAACCTTTTATTTTTGTACTTTCAGATGGACACCATGCCATGGTTGGGTTACACTCCTCTCGCAGTGTTTTGTTTCGCTCCGTACCTACGCTTCACAAACCACTGCTTCAAATGGCCGGTATTCTGCCGATTTACCGCCAGATGGCACCACCACTGTCCAACCAATCAGCGCCCGCCATCAGGCTGTAACTGAGCAAAATCCTAAAACACTTTCTCCAGCACGGCAGCGGGAACAGTAGTGGTACGGAGCGAAACAAGACACTGCGAGAGGAGTGTATGGTTGGGTCCGTATATGATCAGAGGCAAGGCGAAAAGTGGTGCATGCCTATCTTCTGGAAACCGAGAAAGGACAGCATCTCAAGTCGGCCATCAGTGGGTGCAATTTAAAACTGTTGAACGAACCAAATAAGAAACAAAAACAGCCCAGAATGTAAAGTACTGTACATATTGCATAATAAAGCCATTTTTGATACAGAAATTTAGGTAGTTATGCTCAGTAGCGGGGACTTCTATTTCTTTAACTGTCGGAATACAAGTCCCAGTGGGGCATGTATTCCTGTGGGTAAGACTTCAAATCCTAAGTTTCCCAAGTCCGCGGGACACCTTTTCCTAGATATGCTTGTCCTAGGACAAGCATTCCTAGGGCTGCAAGCCCTAGGACTAGCATTCCCAGGAGTTAGAATCCTACGGGACTTGCATTCCCCGGTCGTATTTTCCTTTCACACCGGCCTTGCGACCACAGAAGCGACTTAACATACATGTACATGTATTTTCAGTTTTTAGTTTTTGTTGACTCGTTTGCGACAAATGCTTCCTTTGATGGCAGCTCTGAGGCAGTCCCTGGTTGAGTCCCTGGTTGAGTGTTCCACAGTAGGCGTAACTGGATATACTAGAAGTATACCAAGTTCCCCTTTGATATTTGATCACGCCAGCGATTTGTTGTATCCAGTCACATGTGAATGATTTATTTCCAGACATAGAAGTTCTCTGATTGGAATACCGCCAAAAGGTTTTGTACTCACGTAAATCAATCGGCTCTGTTGACTTGCACTTTGATTTTTTCTCTTTGCCATACTAATCAATGCTTTTAAACCACGGAGAGATGGTTTACCACTTTTCTTTTCCAAGGAACATTTCCGGTTGTGCCGGTACCGATTCCGGATGACCACAGGTGCAACAGGAGAAATTTCCAGGGTCGAGGAATCACAAAGTGACTACATGTACATGTATTTGACATTAATCTGACGTTTTTCTACTACACAGAGAGATTAGCAGTACTGTAGGTCATCAGTAAATGTCTGCCAACAGTTTCAACCCATATCAGTGCCGTCACTCCATTGCAGGTGGCGCTAGCAACCGACAACCGACAGGTTTGGGCTAAAATTTTGATTTTCAGTTGATTTTACTTGCAGTACATGTCAGAGTTAGATTCTCATGCCAACCGATCGGTGTAATGAGCAATCAAAATGCCTATGAGGAGGCTGCCTGTAGGGTCCCTTTAATAGTGTATGACGACTCTTTGTCCAGAGAGACGTTTTCTCCTGTTACACCGGAGGTATTGTTTTCCTTACCGGCCCTGAAAATATTTCGGCCCACTCTCGTTCCCAGTCTTCTCAATGGAAATTCTTTTCGAACAAATCCCTCGGAACATGTAAATCATCTTGCAATTAAGCTCGCAGCAATTAGCATCAACTTGGGGATGTTCCGAGGCATGGTTACGCCTGGTTATTCTGAATCAACAACGAAATGACAAATGATGAGAAATGCCTTGGGTATTGTTGGCGTAAATAAAACGAGATTAATAGGTATAATTACCAAAAATTACACCCAAACTAGGCAAAGTATCCACCGACTTGTCATCAAGGAAATTTCATGCTGGCAAACTTGTCGGAAAATTTAAAGATCCTAACTTTTTTCATCGTGGATTGTACGTGTAGTTGGAAATCTCAAGCAGCCAGTTCCCTGAAGGTGATGAATTTCATTTCTTTCTGAAATGTTTTTTCCTAGCCCCGAAGTACTGTTTGCATCATTCTATGGAAGAAAATAAGACAAGGCCTCGGGAATCATCGGGATATGTCGGGTGATTGTCAGGCACTGGTGACAAGAACTATTAATTAAGACACATTTACCAGCGTGATTGACGATATCTCAATGATTTATTCCAATATGCAAACAATGCTGCGTGTTTTCTGAAGCGCGCGATGAATCTACGACTTTGGTAAGTGGTATATTATTGTCACAACTCAACCGTAAATTCACGTACCCAAAATTTATTGGCATTCATTTGTCTGATGATTAATAGATTTACGGGTCCTCGGTGAATAATAACAACTTCTCTGACTGATGGTCGGGGTCTGAGGTTTGAAGCTGGCGGTGTAAAACGGTGGCCCGTCTACTGCTGACGTCTGACTTGATGGGCTTGGCCGTTTGTCGATCTGGTCCGCTTGAGTGTCTACTTCCGTTGTCGTCGCCCCGCTGACTACGCCATCCAACGTCTTTCTAAGCTACGACCACCCTGACGACTACAGTGCCGCCCAACGTCTTTCTCAGCTACGTCTCGAGATCATCCTGACGACTGCAGCGCCGCCCAACGTCTTTCTCAGCTACGTCTCGATCGGGTGATTGTCAGGCACTGGTGACAAGAACTATTAATTAAGACACATTTACCAGCGTGATTGACGATATCTCAATGATTTATTCCAATATTCAAACAATGCTGCGTGTTTTCTGAAGCGCGCGATGAATCTACGACTTTGGTAAGTGGTATATTATTGTCACAACTCAACCGTAAATTCACGTACCCAAAATTTATTGGCATTCATTTGTCTGATGATCAATAGATTTACGGGTCCTCGGTGAATAATAACAACTTCTCTGACTGATGGTCGGGGTCTGAGGTTTGAAGCTGGCGGTGTAAAACGGTGGCCCGTCTACTGCTGACGTCATTTTCCCAGTTTTAACGACATCGTTAACCTAACGATGGCTTTGGGAACATGGCTCCAGGAAAGGCTGTGTGTATACTCCCACTTTCGTCACCACGCCGATTGATGTGCGTGTCAAATTTGATCCAGCCGTTGCGGAGATATCGGTCGCAAACCACGCGCCAAGTAGGTCAGTAGAGTAGTGGTCAGTAGTTCGTAAACACATGTTTGGCTGGAACCTGCGATTTTGACCCTTGAGGTTAGTTCCAAAACTAGTTCGTAACAGGTAGGATCATATTTCAAGTGCAGACGACCCGACGTGCACCAATTTGAGGATTTTCCCGCTTATCTCATCATAATGATACTTAATAGTCTACTAATGATACTAATAGTCGGTTGCCTTTGGCTGTGAAACAGTAATGGCTTATAATTATTAGGCACAATTTCAAACATTCGGTGCCGAAAGTTTCACAAACGGCTGAAAGTGCTGACGGCGCTATATCCTAAATTAATTGGCTCACGGCTTTCGTTTCTCACTCGCTTTCTGCTTGTGTTAGTCTAGAAGGATGATCTTCTCGGGTTTCTCCAAGAATGGTGTTCGCTTTAAGGATATTGTGTTCAAAGTTGGGGTATCTTCAATTATCTATTGCCGCGCTTTCTATGATTGGGCTCTTTTAGCTCTGCCTTTTTAAAAATTCAAACAAAATTTTGTTCGGTGACCAATGAATCCTGCGACAAACGGTTCTGCTTTGAGTTGGCGCGAGTGTACTCACTGTTTCCCCGTCTAAAAAAGAGCCAAACCAAGGCTTGGTTGTTCAAAACAAGATACGTTTCTATCTTGGCGTTAACTTTGTCTTGGCGTTAAATCTAAAGGGCTTTACTGAAAGAAATAACGCCAAGATTAAAGATATTGTATCACGGGTATTTTCGCGGGCCACGAAAATCATTGTTTATTTACATTTTGTTTGTTTATGTTCAGGCTTTCTTTGTCTTAAGAGTAAGTTTTGGTGGCTTGCCCCTCTAGAAATTCTTTTGATACCCAAAAGTATTGAATTTGGTGGGTTGGNCATGTGGTACAAACCGTGTTAAAATTGGCCCAGTAGTATTTGAAATATTCAAGGTAGTAGGTGTAGATAAACTAATGTCAATGACTGTACATGTATGTTGGATACCCGGTACATGTACATGTATTTCTTCAATCCAGGCGTGTACACTGGCTATAGTGCAATGACTGCCGCTTTGGCCCTACCTGCTGATGGGAAAGTGGTTGCCTGTGATATCAACGATGAATATGTCAACATTGGAAAGCCGTATTGGAAAGAAGCTGGTGTGGATGGTAAAATTGACCTCAGAATTGCACCAGCCGGTGACACATTACGTAAGTAGGCCTACTCCTGCTTCCTCAAATATAATACATCCACAGATAATCATTTAGCTTTGGCAAACGTCTTATTTTATAAGGAGCAATGAGGAACCCACACACTAACGTCACGACGTGGCGCTGCAAGCGCTTGTACCGACGTCTCTATTTTTCTAACGTTATATCCATTTATTTCTGCCGTGAAAATAAACCATTTGTGTTGGTCGCCCGACAGTAAAACTTACATCATCGTGTAGCAGATGAAATTTTCTTTTAATCTCATTCCTTTTTTCTTAAAATGGAGGGATACAATGGCGATAAAAGCAACGTCTTTCGTGTCATTTTTCCTGTGGAAAATGTACAGGCAAGTTTTCCATGACGCAATGTCAGCATCTCACATGACGTCAAAAACACCTACATGTAAAATGACGTCAATGACGTCGTTTCGGTACAAGCGCTCACAGCGCCGACCTGTCGGGATAAACCGCAGGGCGGGTTCCCCATTGTCCTCAACGTTTTAGGCCTACCGCTCTCAGCAGCAGTCTCAATTAAAGGGTCAATTAAAAGTTTGCCCCCACAACGGACCTTAGGTCACTGGACCACTAGGTCACTGAACCATGTTAACATCAATCTCGCCAATTTCTCATCTCCACATTTCTATCATCATATTTTCAGAGTCTTTAATCGACAACGGTGAATCAGGAACCTTTGATTTTGTCTTCATTGATGCAGACAAAACAGGGTATGATGATTACTATGAGAAATCACTTGTTCTACTCCGATCAGGTGGATTCTTGGCAGTTGATAACGTAAGTTGAATGACTTTTGAGGGTTAAAGCCCCACAGTATTGAATTTTACGATATTTTCAAAACGTTAGGAGAGTGCACATTCAGGTCTACGGTGGCCCGGAAAGGACATGAAAAGTTTTTTTTCAAACACGCAATACGAGTTTTTAAACTCGCAATACGACTTTTCAAACACGCAATACGAGTTTATAAACTCGCAATACGATTTTTTAAACTCGCAATACGACTTTTTAAACTCGCAATACGACTTTTCAAACACGCAATACGAGTTTATAAACTCGTAATACGACTTTTTCAAACTCGCAATACGACTTCTTTAAACTCGCAATACGAGTTTATAAACTCGCAATACGAGTTTATAAACTCGCAATACGANCAGGTTTTCTCTGTTTGGAAGTAAGGACTTGTCCCGCTATCGATTTTTTTCCGCTGTCCAAAACAACTATTCCCCCAGCAACTGCACTCTCATTGTATGATCTTAAAGCTGAACTGCATGAACGAAAAGCCCCCATGCGACAAGCAAGAGAAATGCTAACGCCCTGCAAACACCTCAAACGAAGGCTTAGAACATGATAGACCCAACGAGGCCAGGAGGCCGCCACCTTATTTGTCTTCGGGCGACAGAGCTGTCAACATCTCCGGATACCTCCTACACTACTCAAAGAAAAAAAAGTCATTTAGACGGGATTTGAACCGTCGACCTTCTGATTTGTGATCCACCACTCTATCCACTCGGCCAACGAGCCAGCTGACAAGGACATGATTTGTGTTTGTTATAGACGTGGGCCTTCGACTTGCTTAATAATACTATGAATAAGAGAAAACACAGGAAGCCTACCGACAAGATCGGTGGCCGAATGGGGAATACGGTGGAGCAAAAATAATAGACTGGTTCCCGGTCCCAACGTAGCTCAGACGGAGAAAGGTACCGGTATTGGGCGGCCATTTTGTGGCAGAAAGCTGCGCACAATGTCACGTCACAGAAGTACTGAGAAATAGCTTACTTACTTCACATCCCAAAATAGCTAACCAATCAACTGCGACGTTACAAGTTCAAAATCAAAAAGAGCTAGCCAATCAACTGCGTCGTTACATGAGGCAATACCGGTCCCTTATCCGTTAGCGATATTGGGACCGGGAACCAGTCTACAAAGATAACAGGGCGCGGGTTCGATTCCCAGCTGGGACGAACTTTTTTCTTTCAAAAGAGTGTTCAGCAGGAGCTCACCAGAGGATGTTGACACCTTGACAGCTCGAAGACAAATAAGGTGGCGCCCTCCTGGCATCGTGGGGTCTATCATTTTCTGAGCCTTCGTTTGAGGTGTTTGCAGGGCGTTAGCATTTCTCTTGCTTGTCGCATGGGGGCTTTTCGTTCATGCAGTTCAATCCTGTCGCCACCAGGCTTGTCAGATCTTAGTGTTGTGCCGTGTGGCGCACGTAAAAACGGTTTATACATATGTCATTCAAAACAACACTGTGCCAAATAAAGCTGAGCATGTCTCGCCTGTGGGCATCTAGTTTAAGACCTCAATGAGAAAAACTGTAGTTCACTACTTTGGACATACAGCCTGGTAAAAAAAACGCAACCACATAATTCCTATATCCAGGGACTAATTAGTGTGAATGGATAGGAAATTTTGTTAGAAAGAAAATGAGACCAAGAAATCCCGATTTTCCCATTTTTGATTCTGGCACCATTTTAGCTCACGCGGGAGCTTTCGTCGTGGTGCAGGGTCAGTCGTCCGTCGTCGTCGTTGGCCGTCCTTGGCCGTTAGCAGGGCACGTTTCGTAACAGCTGGAGCTATTGATCTGAAACTTGCTACATATATACCCCTAGGTCAGATGACCTATGACACCAAGTTTCGGTCCGATTCGATTCTAGGCTTGGCCTCCAGGTGGCCGAAACCAAAAAACACAAAAAGTGCAATAACTCCTGAACTAATGACTGAATCATTTCCAAATTTTTATCATGTGTGTATCTAATTAGGATACATCACATATTCAACGGGTTTTTGATTTGACCTACTTTTCAAGGTCACAGAGGACAAAGTTCGACAAAAGTAAGAAACCTGCAACAGTTCTTCATTATTTCACCGAGGGTCTTCATATCTTGCATAAACGTGTATTAGAGGGGTACCTTCAAAAACACCGAGTTTCGGCCCGATCGGACATCCAATATGGCCGCCAGGTGGCGTGACCTGAAAATCATCCAAGTGCTATAACTCAGGGACGGCTTGACCCAGAGTGCTCAAACTTCATTTTTACCTCCCTCTAGATGGCCTTTACAAGCATGTCAAATTTCGACCTGGTCAAACTTCCAATATGGCCGCCAGGTGGCGTAACTCGAAAATCATCGAATGTGCTATAACTCAGGAACGATTTGACCGGAGCGCTCAAATGTGCTATGTGGCTCCCTCTACATGACCTTTATGTGCATGTGGAGTTTTGGCTCGATCAGACATCCAATATGGCCGCCAGGTGGCATAACCCAAAAATCATTGAAGTCCTGCAACTTGGGAATGAGTTGACCCAGATTGCTCTAAACTGACAACATCAAAAATAGATTTTTGCTGACATGTACCTCTCTCTGTCATTACACTATTACAAGTATGTCCAAACGGGTGAGCAGATGGTCCATGGACCATTTCATTTGTGAACTGAAGTCGGGGCTTTTCGTACACAGTTCCGAACAAAAGGATCATCAGGTATGTATCAAAACTAAACTTATAAAGGTCCAGTTGTCGGCCATGAACATTTGGTACTACATTTATGATTGGCCATCCCCAGTCACGTGGGTTATGTGTACGTCCCGTTTTCGTTCGGTTTTGAATGGTATAAGCCCACCCACTTTCATTGATAGATCCGCCTGATTCCAATGACTGTCGGTGTGGATGAATGAGCTCTGTTGCGCAACAACTATTGAAACCTCTAAAAAACTCCGCCTCTTGGCCAGGTATACCAAATGGATAAAATCAATGATACAATACATGCAACTTTTAATTCAACCAAGAGAGCAAGTGGGCGGTGTCGTTTTCTAGTTGACCAAGTTACTCGGGCGCGAGTTTGACCAAGTAAATGGGACAAGGCCAATGAGTCATGCGTTATTATTGTGCTTTGTCAACCAGTCTTTGTTCTACTACTGACAAAATGCAGCTTAGGGCCACCACCACCGCGACTCCCACTTTTGACGGAAAAACCGATTCCACCACTGGATCCCCTCTGCCTCTTCGGCGATTCGAAGAAAAAATAGAGAGTTTTCGCAAATCCCCCGAAACGCCGACGCGAACTTCTATCCCGCTATTGTTCGCTATTCGCGGCGTTGAACAATGGTTTACTTTTTGGTCTCATCAGGTTTATGCAACAAGTTGCATGAAGTTGCATATGAAAAGTTGCATGTGTAAACGGGCCTTTACTGGCCCTCTAAAGTGTCCAGGGCCATGGCTGGCTGACCCTAGGCCTATTGTGTGCCTTCATTTGATTGATGTAATAATGAACTGGGTCAGCTGAAGTTGGCCATCCATGACCTTGGACAAGAATCATTTTAGAGGGCCAGTCAGGGTGTTTTGGAAAATGGCCACAGCTTATTTCAAGCCCTGTAACAGACCGAATCGTGAGTTCTTGGTCTTATTTTCTTTCCCGCAAAATTTCCTGTCCATCCTGTATTGACCTTTAATTAACCAGAAGGAAAATTCGGAAGACTACGGTTATAATGATCTTTCATGATATACTGCACCTCTCATACCTGTTCCAACATGTTCTAATATGCTCTTGAATGCCAACACCTCGATAGCAGGGCCGACCGCACAGAAAGTCTGATATTGCTTTCGGTGCCTATCGGCAGTTTTGCTGATAGGTAAATGGGCATAACTAACTGCCGATAGGCGCCGGTAGCGCTGCCGGACTTTCTATGCGATTGGCCCAGTAGTCTTAATGTTACCCACAGGGACCTGAGGCATGCGTTGCAGGGGTGGTTGGTGTGTTACAGAGGTCCAAGGAGCACATATAACACCCCAGTAATAACC
>NMRB01000556.1:218281-235551 GCA_002633025.1 Notospermus geniculatus
TAAAACCATTCTATGGACCATTCTTACTAGTTGCTTGCTGAGAGCTTCCTAGAATGGTGTGGTCCTCAAAACCACAAGGTCAATTTCACTACACAATAGGAGAAGGGTTTATTGGTTCAAAGTTATTTTTGCTCTGCATTCCTGTCTGTTGTATATTGGGGTTGCGGAGCATGTGCTGTCATCATGATGCCTTCATTGATACTGATTCCTCCTAAAAACATACAAAGGAAGTAAAAAATATGTATATTTTGCACAGGGAATTTCACAGCATAATTTCTCCTCATACATGTAGGATGCTCAATATCGGCGGCAACAATATTCTGCATCATCAAAAACGTCAATCGGGTTCTCGGATCATGGAAAATGCGTTCCCTCCCCATAACCTGATGCATTTCAGCGAGTTAAAGATCCGCCTTGCCATGTTGACTGCCAAAACCTGCAGGGAAAGTCATGTTAGAACCATGCTAAGGACTTAGAAGTACCCCGGAGCTACTCTAAAGTTAGAATACAACTCAGAACCGTACTAGGCTAAGAATGGTTTTATGGAATAGGCTTAGCAAGCAACTAAGAGATAGAATGATTCTAGTGCGGTTTGGCAGCCAACTAGGCCTTAGAATGGTTTTATGGATTTGGGCCCTGCTGAAGTGGACCACTGACTGTATAAGAACGGTACAGTCAATGACACCTTGTTCACATTTTTGCCGCTCTTTTTGAAGAAATCAACCAGAAGTGTTGGGGGTCACATGGTCTATAAAATCAGCATTAAAGATGAAGGTCTGTCTGATTACACAGAGCCTTTTGTTCTAATCCTTTGAAGAATGTCCTCAGCTGTCAATAAAATTCCCCTTATACCCCCAAGGACAGGTGTTCCTTTTCCATTTTGTGACAAGGGGCACACATGCACATGGCATGGCTTAATGGTCATTCAGAGGGCTTAATCGCCTCAAAAAGGAAACCGTCACAACCCTCATGGGGATCAGAGCTGATCCATTCTGACTTTGCAAATTCTGCTGTAGGCTACATTGGGATGTAATGTTTTTGCTTGATTTACAGGCTGGGTCTGTCAATCTACGATGCACGGAATTGAAGAGTCCACCTGACACTTTGCAGATTTACAAATGAAGCGTTCTACGACAAAGCGCAAAATGTGAAGGCGATTTCACAAGATGATCATGCAGTTTTGGAAATCCGTCTATCTGAAAAATTAACGAAACAAATTGAGTGAATTTTCCAAGAAATTCTCAAATGCAAGAGGACATGACCATCTGTTTGGCTATAGAGTCTTTTACATCAACCATCTGTGTCATCTGCACATGCATGTAAACTTCAACACTTAATGAAATAAATTGAGCGAATTTGAAGGAGATGTCTCCAAAGCAAGGAAAATATGACTCTGTTTAGCTAGAAAATTCCACCAACCATCTGTGTCATCTGCACATAAACTTCAAAATTACAACAACCCAAGATGGTCATAGCCATCCATTAAGGATGTCATCTGACAAAACAAGTCAAATAGAGTCCATGCGTCGCCCACGTGGCCAGACAAAAGACTCCATCTCCTTTACCCTCGATAAGAGCAGAGGCCGAAGATTCGTCAAGTCCATCCTTTGTTACATTATCTTTCCTGGTCTAGATACCGCTTTCAAGACCAACAAAAGGATGTCTCAACGCGGATGTTATCTGACTTACGTTCAACCGTTTCTTTGGGTTTCATCCTGTCTTTGTCATCTGTCGTGTTTGTTGTCAATGGCCTAAACCAACACGGCATCAGCCTTGCTTGAACTTCCTCAGAATCATTTTTCCATGCTCTAGATACTGCATTCAGGTTTGACAAAGCTTACGTGATTGCGATTCAAATACAATCTGCCAGCCTTCTGGGACAGATTCCTATCATGACCAATCAATTTTTGGTAAAATATCGATAATCCATCTCAACAGCATGCGCTGCAACTTAGTTCAACTGGTCTAACAGAACCTCACACAAGTTAAAGTTAAAGTTTTGGTTTATAGTCTGATATCAACAACAGTATTATTATAGCTATCATCCAACTTTACACTTTAACCCCAGTCTATCCTCAAACCTTTCAGTAGAACTCAGATGAGCTGCTCATTCAACGCTACAATCCGAGCATTTCAACCGGTACCCATTTATACACCTGGGTGGAGAGAGGCCAGTGAGGTAAAGAGACTGGCCCAAAGTCTCACGCCCAGTGGGATTCGAACCCGGGACCCTCTGACCGCTAGTCGGAGACCCGAACCACTACACCACCGTGGCTCCCAATGCTTCTCGGAATAAGTACCAGATCAGCCAGTTTTCTCAGCTCTTTCCCTATTCTCCCTGAGAAGTAAACTTGCCAGTTCTGGAACTTGTTCTGCACAGTGAAATTATCGATCCCTACCTAGGCAACTTCAACTCAGTCACTTTCTTTGTGAAACAGGGAGTGTAGCCCACATCATTCATACCACAATTCAACTTCAGTAGCAAAAACAATTGAACAAGAACAGAGGCCACAACCACAGGATGTTGGGTCCAGATGGGAGGCAAAGAAATGCACATCTGCCAGTGAAAAGAGAGTAGCTGAGGTACCCCCTAACACTCCCAAATACAGCCACACCATCAGATAAACATCAGCAGAAAGTGGTAGAAAATTTTGATGAATTTTGTTCCAAGAAGGACTTCGGTGGCTGTAGAAGATCAATGACGGATGTAGCAACTTGTCAGCTCAAGTTGAACTGAGACGGAAATGGCTAAGAATAGTCTTGGCTATTTCAGCAGGAGGTGGAGGACCTCAACACAATCGACAGGTCAGATATACCCATCCTTCAGTCAGCAGACGATACAGAAACTTCGTGTGCAAGTCACCATATACTAGAGGTACATACATACAAAGTTTCATCGCGATAGCTCAAGCCATTCTCAAAATACAGGCCTTTTAATTTTTTCACAAAACGCCCCCTACTGGCCAAAGTAGGAATCGCATCGCACCCAAAATCGAACTTGACCTAGATTTTGTGGTCATACACACCCATATGCAATATGAAAATGATCCGTCAAAAACTGAAGGCGTTATCCATCTGACAAGGGAAAAGTTTACGGACGCACGCACGCACGCACGCACGCACGACAGACCACCACTAAAGGCGCCAAGCACAGCATAAGCCCTTTTGGCCTATGGGCCAAGCGGGCTAAAAATTACATGTATTCATTTTGCGATGAACTCATACACAGAATATAATTTTTGAACAAATGAAAAAGCATAGTTTGTTTTTTTCTCTCAGAATGTGGAAAACCATTATGGGTGCAACAACTGCCAAATAATTTCTGCCATTGGTCATAAACAATCATGAGACAAGGCTGAGGCCACGCACACACTGCAAATGAACAATGGCGAAGCGAAGCGAAGAAAATTTCGTCAAGCGATGTGGCAAAAACATTTGAATACTCTGGGAGCATTGGCGTGTACAAACATCATCGGTGATCGCTCTCAGTTTGTACACGCCAATGCTTCCAGACTAAAAAGGGAGTTTTCGCAAAACCTCGAAACGCCAACGCGAACTTCTATCCTTTTGTTCGGTGCTGTCATCGTGGCATCAAACAATGGGTTTGGCGTTCGCGTCAGCGTTTCGGCGGCTTTGCGAAAACTCCCTATTCTCTAATGTTTTCGCCGCATCGCTTGGTGAAATTTGCTTCGCCATTTCACTTGCAGTTGTTGTAAGGCCAAGTGCACTTTGCGGCAAAACTCAATGCGGTAAGGGTGTTTTTAAAATCGACTGACCTGGCTGAATGACGCAATGAGTTTTGCCGCAAGTGTGCGCGTGGCCTTCAGGGCAGGGTAGGCCGGACAAACATTAAATAACAACTAGGCTTTACTGAGTTGGGTTTATCCATTATTTCTCAAGAAAAGCCAGGACTTTTTAGGCGAAAATCGATGAGGCCAGAGGTCTCTTCATTATTCCTATCTGGATCGTGAGAGAAGGACATTTTGCTAGCCACAGTGGTTTGGCTGGAAGGAAACCACGAAAAAAGCATTTACATTCGGGTTTTTCTTTGCGATTCCCGCCAAACGGATTGTGGAATTAAAACACTCGGCGTCATGGAAGATCGGCCTTCGATATCAAGCCTAAAATATCAGAGGTTGGTTGCGGTCACAATCTTCAACCACACAGCCTATCCTCGAACCCACGACTTGGTGATGTAAGACCAGCATGGCTCGGCTCGGCATGACCGTGTCCAAGGATATTTGAATAGAACAAATTGCCCACAACAATTGATCTGAGTTACCGTAATTCATAA
This sequence comes from Notospermus geniculatus, assembly GCA_002633025.1. Classification (NCBI taxonomy): domain Eukaryota; kingdom Metazoa; phylum Nemertea; class Pilidiophora; order Heteronemertea; family Lineidae; genus Notospermus; species Notospermus geniculatus. The sequence goes on from NMRB01000556.1 coordinate 222,576, forward strand.
GTCAATTCTGTGAGAGTTATTCTCTTTATTTTCATCATTGTCCTCATCCTCATCCTCGATGTCATTTGCCCCCTCCCCGCCAGTAAGATCAGCTGTGGTGTTGTGAGATCCAGCCTCACTTTCCTCTTCTTCCTCTTCATCATCGTCAACATCCTTCAGAAACAAACGAACGCGCCGTTTGGAGGAAAACAGCTTGAAACAGAGAATAGAGAAAGAGTTTGATTTGATTAAGATCACAGACACAATAGAGGGCAGCACGTTGATTCCAGCTCCATAGATCCTTTTCAATGGACACAGGTGCAACAATGAAGTTATAGCACTTTCCTGCAGATGGCACCACTAGCAGAAGTCCTCCTTTATGAGCCAACAAACTGAAGACAGATTAGACAAAGCAAGTCAGCACAAAGCAATGAGACATGTCTCAAATGTCCTTGTACGGGAATTTGTGGGAGGCAGTCTAGGAAAACCTGTTGGATGTTGCATTTGAGGAAAATGTTAAAGGCCTTTATGAACCGCACATTTCAATAGTGAAATGTACTTCGTAACAGGCTCCGAGTAGCAGATCAATGGACCGGCAATCTGACAGCCCTTGTTGATCATTCAGGGACATCTGAGTGATTTTCCTAGATTGCCACACATTTCTCAACCGAGAATTAACACGGTCTAAGTGCATTGTTTAGCTCGACCCAACCTCCCTGTGCTTTTACCGGTAGTCCCTTTATAAGCACAGGAAGTGCGGGTCAAGTAAAAATGAACTTAGACTCAGTCAATTCGCGGTTGACGATTGTGAAAGTGTTGATTACATACCACACATGCCCCCTTCCTTGTCCCACTGACTGCAAATGAGATGGCTTTCATGTTGTCCAGTTTCTGGAAGGTGTTCTCTGGTACTAATGGCCCACCATCAACACAAGTACTGCAAAAAGAGCAAATTGAAGTCAGGCGGGTGCAACTTTTGATATTGTAGCTTTTGATGGCAGCTCTGTTTATAGTGTAAGAAAATTGTAAAATTGGGTTGTCCTATGGCTCCTATGTCAAAAGACTTGATGAGAGACACTCAGACAACTCTTTTGGTAAGCTGCCGTTGCTTATTCTCTGCTCAGGCCATTCTTTTTTTATTTGTTGTTTAGCGGACCCGCCGTAGTTAGATTTTGGCAATTTGGAAAAAAAATAAAATTGAAAAAATACAACTTTTGTATTCTGGCCAGTCTCGTTTTTCAACCTTTCAATGTTTTTTCAAAAGCGGGAGATTTAAATCTCGCGCTAGTCGTTGTCAGATCGTGATCAGTGCCCTCAATCGATCTTGGGACGAACCATAACTGGTACCCGGCATCTACCAGCGTAAATAGCCGCCTACGACATGTCCGAGAGTCATGAGAGTAGACATCAATGCATGCTGTTGTGTAGTGTGAGATGGGCGTGTGTGAAGTTGCTGATTTTTTGATGATATTTGAGTTTTTTTATTTCCGCCTGTCTTGGTTTCACTGGATAAAGGCTTGCTAAAACGGAAAATTAAAATCCATCAGAAAGATTGGACTTTTATTTTTATTTTTTTTCCTGTCTCCTGTCTTGAGTTTACTGGGAAAAAATCCACTAAACAACAAATAAAAAAAGAATGGCCTCAAAGACAACTTATTTTGCGTTTTCTTCATTGAAATATGGCTTACATGAACCTACCATTTTGCTACATCAGTGATGGTCCCATCCATTGCTATCTTATCATAGACATCATCACACAATGCTGTGAGTGGAAACTGGACCAATACAGGCATCGCATCATCGTGATCCTCAACAAGCAGCAGCGATATTGTCTTCTCATCATAGAATGCGATATCAAGAATTTTGTGGGGGCTTTGTCTGCAAAACACACAAGAAAACAATACATGTATTGGCTGGCAATGAATCAGTGTAATCTCTTTGACAGGGACGCAGATACAAGATTTTTTGCAGGGAGTCTGAGGATGGTGTCCAAGGCCACAGGTGACCATTGAAAGTGTGCATAGTTGGCACTTGGGATGTCTCAGAGTTCTCCTCCAGAAAACTGTAAAATCTAAGATCGGTAAAATTGCTCTGAGAATCGAACAACCCACTTCATATGCTACCCCAACTGAATGGCATTTTTAGAAACGTTTCAAAAGTAATCCTGTTTTTGGCTGCTGTTTCTAGACTTTATTTCAAAACGGCATTTCTACCAGTGTTCCCTGGTCATTGCCAAGTGAACAACTCAATCACAGTGAGGTTTCTTGCCTGTGATTCAGTTGTTCACTTGAGAAGGGACCCCGGTTGGAGTCGCAAATTCGCCAAGTTCTGGAAGTTGACTTCTTGATATTTACCACCTTGTGTGTCAATTTTTGTGCTTTCTTCTTTGGATATGAGAAGGGAACAAAGGTAGAAACATCGTGTGGAAATAAAATCTAGAAACAGTAGCCAAAAATTGGATAAGCTATTCATGCTACTTCACCCTGCATTGGCCATTATCTAGAACGAGATGAGTCCAACCTATAAATCTTTCATATTAACACAACTAAAACCCAGAAACAAAGATACTGAGGCGATTACAGAATCTATAATGACTGGTCTATTGAGTTATTCGAAACTGGAAGGCTTTACATAGAAAATATTCAACAGGACATGCGCTCGCATAATCAGCAAATGCAATCCTGACAATGGGGATTCGCCTGGCGAACACACACAAGTTTTTTGCTTGGAGATGGAGTAATTATCTGCCTTTCATATTACCACTGAGCCATGCGAAGGTTTCTGCAGATGACAGCCGACTATTGGGGGCAACTTAGGATTTATTCTAAGTTGCATTAAGTGGGGTTCATTGGTGCATGGATCCGGTCGGTTTTCAGTCCGTTTGCCCCTAGTTTTCCAGATACGACAATGCAAAAAGTCCATTTGATCTATTTTTTACGGACCTGAATCGGACAAAATCCATGTGTCAATGAACCCCGCTTTACAATGTAGATGGAACAAAATCCACATCAGGAGAGCCACACCGGCTCAAATGAAGAAGAGTACCACACTGAGACTGGGGGGAAAACTAGCAGAAATGCAGACCTGGACACACCTCAAGAACCGGAGGAACTAGTCCATGACGTGACGCTTAAGAACAACTCAGTTAAAGCTATGACGTCGAAAGTCAAGCCAACGTTATTTGCCATTTAATTCTGAAACTACCTGGTACACCCTGCTTCTAGCCCTAATTTTTCCTGAAGTAGTCCACTGAATTTCGAATTTTACACGTTCATCATCAAGTAAGGGACTGACTCAATATATCTGAATGTTTTCAAATGGAAATTCAAGTGGGAACATGTTGAATTTCATCGATGAAATTGACTATTTTAGCGTAAATAACAGACTGAAGAGCAACGTCATTGATTCTGAATGACGTATCGCACATAACGTCACAAATGATGCGTGACGTCAGAGACGTTTTCAACGTCGCAACGCATGCGCTTTTGCGTTAAAACTGAGTTGTTCCCCAGTGCCTCCTTTGGGCACTCCGGTTCCTCATTATGCAAACTTTCTAGACCAAAATATTCCGCCCGGAGACATTACTTCTTCCTCATCCTTACGGAGACTTGGAGATGATCCAACAAACACAGCATCTGCAATCTTAAGTGCCAAGGTATATTTGCCGATGATGATAAAATCTAAAGCAAGGACACAAATGGCCATATGCAGGAATTTTCCCGTTGGACAATTTCTTAACCGTCCTTATTGTTGCGGGAGGTCATCACTTTATTGAGGTCTTGGTGTCATCCTTTTGTTGAAGTTCCATGACAGTTTTGCTCATCTGGGACATGCCTTCTGTCAGTGTTCCGAGACCTGCTGCTCAAACTGAGTTTCTCGATCATCAGATTTATTCTGCACCTCACACTTGCTCAACTCATTTGAGCAGATGCCATACTCTGAAACAGACAACTGCTGACAGCCAAATGTCCACCCTTCCATAACTGTCTTCCAGCTGGGATATGCCATCCAAGAGATACCCAATGTTCTTGCTACTGAAAAGAGTCTGGCCTGTTCAAACTCAATTTACTACTAAGGACGGCATATGGGGAACAATCTGGCAGGTTGTAAAATTGTCTCCGAACCTAATTCAATCAACTTAATCAATCAGCATCATTACTGGATTCAGGCAACAATCTTGAAGAAAAGCAGACTTGGTTAGCTCAGTGTTGTGGGTACTGCGTGTAAAGTAAGTTGTTGATCGTCAAAGTAAGGGAATGATTTGGAGCTAAATTTTTACCAAATGGTTTCCTGTCAGATGAAAGGGAAATTGAATTGGAGAGTTTTTCAGAGTCAAAGAATACATGTACTGTATCACAATATGTGACACATCACAACACTAAAACCCATCTTGCATAAGCTATGAATCAGTGCTACCGGGGTAAGTCACCATGAAGTTGGCAGGTTGAGACCAACGTTTTGTCAATTTCAATAGTCTTTTGTAAAATCTGAGTGATTACATTTCTTCCTTTATCTCCTGGAGTTATTTTGCTTCATCCTGGTGTTGTGGTGACAAGGTCACATAAAAACCTTGTTTACACTACCGGTACATAAAAGTCCGGGCTCAGCACGGGCTTTTTGCGTTTACACCTATGAATTGCCGTGTCTAAATAAAGCCCGGGCTTTTAAAACCCATACATGCTCAAAAAGCCCGGGCTTATTTCAGACCCGGGCTTCGAAAAGTCCGGGCTTTTTCAGACAGGTGTAACCAAGGCTAAAGATTTGTGCTGACTGTTTTAGCCGAGATGTTGGAATGTCTAGGACTTATGATTTGTGTTCCTAAAATGCCACGTTCCTTGGGGTCAACAGAAAGGAATGAAGTGGGAGTTTTCTCATCATGGCTTTCATTCTCAGCTTGAACCAACACGGAATAATTCCAGGAAGCAACCACTACAGATACAATGCCAGAGAAGTTATTGAAAATGATGAATAATATGGCACCGTTAACACCAGTAAAACTGATCATTATCATCATTTCTTTCAATCAAGAAACATCTGCTTTTTCATTCATGAAAGCAGACGTCACTTCTCATTCTTGTTGTCATGAGAAGGAGCATGACAATTCTTTTTCTTCAATTCTACTTCCCAACACGCAAGGTAGCAAACGTGGATCCAAGGGGGGCACCCAGCGCACGCCTCCCCTTTTGGCCAACAAACCTGCAAAATCGACCATGGAATTCTGAAATTTGGAGCAAATCATTGAAATTCACCGCAGATTTCAATATGTTTCTAGCACAGTGCACCCCCTCTTTCCCAAAATCATGGATCCGCCTCTGGGTAGATCCCATCCTGTGGTAATCAGGGGTTCTTAGTGCTCGCTCCCTCCCTCACCGAAGAAACCCCTGATTACTCAGGATGGGTAGACCCAGGACTTATGGAAGGAGTAGGAACCCACCACCCATTAGACATCCTGAGAACATCAGGGGTCGTCAGCACTCACCCTCTGACGAAGGAAGCAAGCCCATGAACCCCTCCTGCTGTTCTCGGGACGCCCTATAGAAAATGCATGGGTAATTTCAACAAATCATCCCAATTCAAAAATTTCACGGTAAATTTCAAGATTCATATCAAGTAAGGGCCCTTCCTTCAATTCACGCCTGATGTGGGACACTAATAGAAGTACATGTACGTTTGGGATGAAGTTTTGGTAGCTCTGTCAGGAAGTGGCCTAGTGGTTTAAGGCGTGCTGCCCCTTAGTGCTGGCGATTGATGCCTTATGCGAGGGTCCGTGGGTTCGATTCTGGTAGGAAGCAATGTCTTTCACCTTAGAAACTCGATTTCTATTTCATATTCTGTCAGGAAGCAATATCTTTCATTACGGTACTATATGTTAACCAGAACTCTGACATGATGCAAAATACGGAAGTGAAATTATATCAGTTGTTACTGACCTCCTCCCATCCGTTAACTTGTTTGTGAAGCTATCAGTTGTAACGCAACTCTATTTTGACCCCTCAGGAACGATCTTTCTAATACCACGGTAACCCATTCACTGGAGTTAATAACTTTAACGGATTCACGCCACACCACTTTCATGGAATCTTTTGATACGATTCTCGGGCGCATAATCTACTGTCAAATCAGTTGATACTGAGTAATTTCTTGTAGGTTTTATTACAAATTATTCTACTGAATTTCATTTTAGTTTCACAATTATCTTGTTGCCTCCACAATGCATATCATTATGTCCTATAACTATTATTCAGTTGATTTTCTGTCTGATTGTATTGGACGGATCATTGTTCAACAGGGCCAGATGGCCCTGCCGCCAGTGCATTAGAAGGGTAAAAATTTACATCTGTGCCCCTCCTGCAATGACACTTCCAGCACGGTAGATCTACAGAGATTGGGTGGTCAGATTCGTTCACAGCAAAAATGAAGTTGGGTAAGAAGATGGTTGTCCATGTCCATGCTACAGAGACGTAGGCCATGGGGGACTCATGTGGACCAGAAGTGGACCACTGACTGTAAAGCCTGCCGCACACTGGAGCTATCTGCTGAGGAAAAATTCATTCAAGACCATTGGCTCAGCAGATAACTCATCGAAAAATACGCGCACATGCGAGCTTTCTGCTGAGCACACGGTTTCGAATGACTTTTTGCTCAGCAGATAGCTCCAGTGTGCGGCAGGCTTAAGAACGGTACAGTGAATGACAACTTGTTTACATTTTTGCCCCTCTTTTTGAAGAAATCAACCAGAAGTGTTGGGGTCACTTGGTCTATAAAATCAGCATTAAAGATGAAGGTCTGTCTCATGACACAGAGCCTTTTGTTCTAATCCTTTGAAGAACGTCCTCTGCTGTCAATAAAATTCCCCTTATACCCCATGGACAGGTGTTCCTTTTCCATTTTGTGACAAGGGGCACATGCACATGGCATGGCTTAATGGTCATTCAGAGGGCTTAATCGCCTCAAAAAGGAAACCGTCACAACCCTCATGGGGATCAGAGCTGATCCACTTGGCAAATTCTGCTGTACATCGGGATGTAATGTTTTTGCTTGATGTACAGGCTCGGCCTGTCAATCTACGATGCACTGAACTGAAGAGTCCACCTGCACTTTGCAGATTTACAAATGAAGAATTCCACCACAAAGCGCAAAATGTGAAGGCGATTTCACAAGATGATGATCGTGCAGTTTTGGAAATCTGAACATCTGAAAAATTACTGAAACAAATTGAGTGAATTTTCCAAGAAATTCTCAAATGCAAGGAGGATATGACCATCTGTTTGGCTACAGAGTCTTTTACACCAACCATCTGTGTCGATCATCTGCACATATGTAAACCTCAACACTTAATGAAATAAATTGAGCGAATTTGAAGGAGATGTCTCCAAAGCAAGGAAAACATGACCCTCTGTTTAGCTAGAAAATTCCACCATCTGTATCATCTGCACATAAACTTCAAAATTACAACAACCCAAGATGGTCATAGCCATCCATTAACGATGTCATCTGACAAAACAAGTCAAATAGAGTCCATGCGTCGCCCACGTGGCCAGACAAAAGACTCCATCTCCTTTACCCTCGATAAGAGCAGAGGCCGAAGATTCGGCAAGTCCATCCTTTGTTACATTATCTTTCCTGGTCTAGATACCGCTTTCAAGACCAACAAAAGGATGTCTCAACGCGGATGTTATCTGACTTACGTTCAACCGTTTCTTTGGGTTTCATCCTGTCTTTGTCATCTGTCGTGTTGGTTGCCAATGGCCTAAACCAACACGACATCAGCCTTGCTTGAACTTCCTCAGAATCATTTTTCCATGCTCTAGATACTGCATTCAGGTTTGACAAAGTTTACGTGATTTCGATTCAAATACAATCTGCCAGCCTTCTGGGACAGATTCTTATCATGACCAATCAATTTTTGGTAAAATATCGATAGTCCATCCCAACAACATGCGCTGCAACTTAATTCAACTGGTCAAACAGAACCTCACATACTTTAAAGTTAAAATTTTGGTTTACAGTCTGATATCAACAGTATAGAGGTATAGAGGTGTCATCCAACTTTACATTAATTAACCCCAGTCTATCCTGAAACCTTTCAGTAGAACTCAGATGAGCTGCTCATTCAGCGCTACAATCCGAGCATTTCCGACCAGTACCCATTTATACACCTGGGTGGAGAGAGGCCAGTGAGGGAGAGAGACTGGCCTGAAGTCTCACACCCAGTGGGATTCAAACCCGGGACCCTCTGACCGCTAGTCGGAGACCCGAACCACTACACCACCGTGGCTCCCAGTACTTCTCGGAATAAGTACCAATCAGCCAGTTTTCTCAGCTCTTTCCCTATTCTCCCTGAGAAGTAAACTTGCCAGTTCTGGGACTTGTTCTGCACAGTGAAATTATCGATCCCAACCTAGGCAACTTCAAGTCAGGCACTTTCTTTGTGAAACAGGGAGTGTAGCCCACATCATTCATACCACAATTCAACTTCAGGAGCAAAAACAACTGAACAAGAACAGAGGCCACAACCACAGGATGTTGGGTCCAGATGGGAGACTAAAGAAATGCACATCTGCCAGTGAAAAGAGAGTAGCTGAGGTACCCTCTAACACTCCCAAATACAGCCACACCATCAGATAAACATCAGCAGAAAGTGGTAGAAAATGTTGATGAATTTTGTTCCAAGAAGGACTTCGGTGGCTGTAGAAGATCAATGACGGATGTAGCAACTTGTCAGCTCAAGTTGAACCGAGACAGAAATGGCTAAGAATAGTCCTGGCTATTTCAGCAGGAGGTGGAGGACCTCAACACAATCGACAGGTCAGATATACCCATCCTTCAGTCAGCAGACGATACGCCCCTTTGTCAAACTGCTGTCATCTGGACGACTATCCACATGTTCTCGGTTTCATGGTGAAAGGGTCCACAAACGATCGTCCATCTAGCCCTTTCTCCTTACGTAATCCACATTGTCTGAGATTTCATACTACCGTGATGATCATTTTGTCAAATAGCCGGTCAGCTGCCGCAATTGTTGCGGATGTTTCCGCCATTGTCTCGCCACGTGTCGAAGTTGTCCCGGCACTGACAAATCTTTCGCTGTGATTTACTCACTGTCATCCGAGCATGACAGAACCGTATCAACCGTGTCACACAGGAAGAAGTACAGCATTCATGCATCTTCCATGTTCATCATCATTGGAATTAGATCTGTTTAAGTTGGAAGACAGCGAAACAGGAAATTATTTTCCGCTGAACAAACTTGCTGCAAGTTGCTATGGACTAATTCTGGTCCTGGTCCATGCCTGCCATATGGCCTGACCCAGAAATTGAAATGGTCATAAATTTGGCCAAAACTGTGACACCTCTTTTGCATAGCACTGCCAAAACCGAGTACCATTACGACCACTTCATTGATATCTGAATAGTTTGCACTCGCTTGGACCATGAAATAAGTGGACCAGTCCAGCATCATCATGGTAAAACTTGTCCTGAACTTTATTGATGTGAATGAGTCCAGTTGGTGTTACGTTCTTAAATCACGCGACATTGTCAACATAAGTATGAGTAGTGTTTGACTATGTGACTGCATGACAACTTGATTTCCCTCAAACTAATATGAGATGGTAGCCTACTTGTCCACATGACTGAAACTGGACTTGACCGTGAAGTTCAGGTCATATGTTTGGAAGATATCCAGTGAGGAATGAAAGAAGACAAAAGGTGTGTCCTCTACTCACAACTCCAGCCCCTCTTCTAGCCCCCCACACCAAGTCCTGTCACAGTGTTGTCCCAAGAGGACCCAACCATCGCTTTTAATGACATGTGCTCAAATCTCAAGGTTTCCGTTGTTGCCATGGTTATTAAGTATTTAGGTCCTCCATATCGGGTCCTTCGGGCTGAATAACAAAGGGCATCATTCATGGCCACATGTCCACAGGAGACCTGACAGGTGCCGCATTACACGAGATGGACATCAAGTAATTGAGATCTCAGCATGGGCTAATCAGTTAGTTACTAGTGATTACAGTGAGTTCTTCCATCTGGTGCCTGTACAACAAGATGGACTTGTAACTACTATCTGTACCAGTCCATGTGATTATCTTCCATAGAGAATCATAAGCCCTGTTTACACTGAGGGAAAATAAGCCCTGTTTACACTGAGGGAAAATAACCGTGCTCGGACCAGTCCGAGCATCCGAGCACGGATCGCCAAAAAAATAACAAGTGTAAACGGTACACTAAACGTGCCAGGAATGGTTCCAAACCGAACCGTGCTGAGACGACCAGTTGGGCATGTTGGGAGGTGGTCTCGGACCGGTCGAAACATGGATCAGTTCGATAACACTGCTGTGTAAACGGTAACCGCGATCTCGGCACGGTTGCTAAATTGTGTTCTGCACATGCGCGAATTATGAATGACGTCATTAGCGGGAATTTCCGAGTGATTTTGCATGAAGGCATCTATTTTGTTGTCGTCGTCGTTTGATTTTCATACCTTGGATCGACTGAACTGACTGGAGAGCTCGCGGCACCCGCCAACTTGGATCGGTTCCATTGTGCTAAATGTAAACGGGGCAGATCGCCAGATGACCAAGTGGGCCAGGACCGGTCCGAGCACGGATCGCTTTTTACATGACCAGTGTAAACGGGGCTATTGACATACGAAACATAATTTCTCAAGTTATGAATCAACGATATCTGAAATATTTTCTTACAAAACTTGAGTGATGGACCTGCCATGACACTGACCACGGACAGAAAAGGGTGAAGTCCATTATCACCATATACTTATACAGATATTTCAATGATTAACATCATTATCATAACAGGCAGACCAGCTGTCATAGTTCACCAATTTAATCAAAGTCCACAGCGCTATGTCAATACGGTGACAAGGTAAAAGGCAGATGCGGCATCTCTCTCCTATCAAAATCTTTTTTGCACCTCAGTAAGCATGACATCCAGGGAAATACGGGTCATATTCACATTCATTGTCAAAAAATTCCCCCACAGCATTGAAGACGTTCAGTGTCACATGATACACACAGAAAATACCTTCAAGAATAGTTGAGAAAAGAAGCTACAACTGATGGGTGGATTTGAAAATACCACAGAAGGAGGAAGCAGGAACGGTTTCATTCCTGGCAGCATGTTCCCTGTCAGGAAACCTTCTGACATACCTTTCTTCACCTGTCAAATATGATGCCTGACAGTTTCGGGTGAAGCTTTTAAGCCATACTTCATTCAGACAGTCACCGTCTCTTCATCACATTTGAGGAGCACATACGCCGGTAACTACGCGGTTCAGGCATTGAACCCGGCTTCTTATGAAAGCTCTGAATGGCAAGTAAGGAAATGAGATATCCTCATTCTTTGTCAAATTTTACACGTATTTTACATAATGAACATGAAGGATGTATCTAATTAACACTTTGCATCATAACGGCGGCCTTTTGTTGCATGAAGCAACTTAGGCCTACAGCGTTTTGCAAACTTTCACAAAAGCCAAAGGTTCATCCGCTCCATCCATTTCTAATCAACATTTGCCCAGGGGCCAAAGAAGTCGATTCCGACCAACAACGCACTGCAACTGTTGGAGGAAAATTTCAATTGGAGGGTCATTGTCTTGTAGTGGAGTTTATGAATGATCGTCCAACGAGTAAATGCAGCACGTGGCTGACGTGGCACGTGGCGGCAGACGTATGATAGTTCTTTGTCAACAGTCCAGATAAGGCTGTTCCTTTATCTAAATCCACCCCAACTCCAACTTGCCAATGTACAAACCATAGGCATCCCTCCAAGATTTCAACGGTTTGCATTTCTGCACTCCATTGTTCCCATTGGACTGGTCAGTGTGTCTTATTTCAAACGACAACAGCAGCCAGCGCTCTACCGGTAGTTGAAAACAACCACCAACAAAAAACTAACCATGAGGAACAGAAGCGGGACACATGAAACCAAATTATTCACACTCAAGGGAGTAAGAAAGAAAAGTGGAAAATAAGAAGTGGGAAATTTTGGAATTTTGTGCGATGTTTTCAATTTCTCTAATTGGGAGAAAATTTTTTCCCATTTTGGGAAATGTTCTTAAAATGACATATTTTGTCTGATTTTTCGGGTGATATGTCTCAAAATGGGAAAAATTTTCTCCCAATTTGGGGAATTGAAAAATTCACGCAAAATTCCAAAATTTTCCACTTCTTATTTTCCACTGATAATAAGCAAGAGTCAATCTCCAGAATTCACGAATTTTCGACCCCAACCGGGGTCTTTTTCAAGTGGAACTTTACAATCTGAAACTCTAGAAAAGACTTATTTTCCACTTTTATTTCTTACTCCTTTGTTCCCTCTCAGGCATGTCAGGGTAACAATTTGCTTCAAATTAACAGCAATTGGAGCACTTTTTTTGGAGCAAATTGGTGTTCAAGAACAAAGATTTGAATGTCGGGCAGTTGTGATGGAAATGACACAATATTACACAAAATTTATTCCAATTTCTCAACTTAAAGTATGAGATGATGGGAGGCGGGTTGCCAGGACAATGGCTGACAGATGACACCAGCGTTTAAGAACATATGTAAATCGTTTCAACAATGTCAACCATCTGCAGGGTCAGATTTTGATGGTACTTGGCGATTATCTTCAAGTTGAGAACGATACAAAAACATTTTGTCCAAAGCTGCATCCGAAATTTTACTCCACACTTCAGAATTTGTTTACTAACTGGTCTCAAAAGTGTTTGTCAACTGGACATTTTAATGTTTTAGTTTTGTGAACACGTCGTGAAATAAAGGCAGAAAAGCGTCCCCAAAATACCTAGACAGCTGCCCAGATGGGAGAGGTACAGTACAGGTCACAATTGACATCCCTAAATTCGTGTAAGTTACGCGTAACTTACACAACAACTCACTAGCTATGTTACGCGTAACTTACGAGGTGAGTTACGCGGAGAGATACGCGAATTTTGCTAGTTACGCGGTGAGTTACAAGGCGAGTTCCGGGTGAG
>NMRB01000556.1:236047-283405 GCA_002633025.1 Notospermus geniculatus
GGGGTGCATGCTGCTTGCCCCCCCCCCCTTTAGTCTCTGTAATCGGTCCATCTGTCAAATAGCAGTCCATTGTTTGTTTCTCGCTGAGTGACTAGAAATGGAAGGAGAAATTGAATAAGAAGCAGCAGAGAAGAACGTCAACAAAGAAAGAAAGAATTCACAAAATACAGATCTTTTCACTGCAACTGATAAGAAAGTGTCCCTGCTTTTTATTGTGAAATCGGCACAAAAAAATCTAACAGTGAGAGAAGAAAGAGATGCTGGAAGTTCTTCTTAAGATATTTCTTCGGAGATAAAAACATCTTTTTATTCCCCGCCATGAATTGACGGGCAGCCTTGGAGCAAGACAACATCCTGTTCTAAAATGGGTCCATTCATGGATTAAAAAACGTGCATAATACCGGACACTGCCACGCCGCGGGCGGGACAGAGATCATAAAAATAACGTTCGAGCGCATCTGCACATTGCGCTTGAATGATGCCACGGACACGTAAGAAATTGCCCCGGTTTAATCCGTGGTAAATACCCATTGTTGAGCATGCAACGAGGATGTTATAGGGTATTATTGGGGAAGCTCCGGGGTCTGATTAACATGGATGTTCAGAATTCTGTACCATGCACTGCGATAGAACATCTTCAACTGCCGATCGCATTCACAATTTGCACAAGTTTCCTTAAAAGTAAATACGCCAGAGACCAGGCTTCTGTCATCTTTTCGATCCCGGCTCAAGATAAATAGCTCATGAAATGACTCCGAGCGAGATATATAGATAGAAAGACGACGCCACAGGCAATTTGGATGATCATACAGACACAAGTTATTTACGTAAAATTTGTCAAAAATGATTACATTGTTCACATTGTGCAAGATTTATGACTGATACGAAGCGCATGAATAAGACTTAGGAGGAATCAAACGTGGCCATGTTTGTCCTTCCATTAGGCAGATATGAATTTTGGCAGATTGAAGTGTCACAATCCAGATCAGGGGACAATATAGAAAGATGTCTCCATCGATCTTTTGAGACATATTCCGCCATATTTTTAACGTTTTCATATTTCAGATATTTTCCCTGAGTCGATCTTGAGCCAGTGAGAGAATCACTGCCTAAAACAAAAATTTATGTCATGGCCGCCAAAAATTTGTCAAGTTCAACGTTACATATCAGTTAGGAGCCAAACTTTTGTCGAGTTCAAGGTTACATAGCAGTAGTAGCCTAGATTTCTCACAGTTACAACAAGTAACAATGTCAAATTTCAAATTATCGGTACCGGTAATAGCGTTATTTCTTTTTATCCGCAGGGCCAAATCTGGTAAGTGGCATCATGATGCTCAAGTTTTACAGTACGAATGGGAAAACACAACTAATTCGATGACGTCGAGGTACGAGTTTACCGGGACATGGCGCCCTAGGTTGTAACGTCAAAATATGGCCAGCCCTGAAGTGGTTGTCTACGGGCAACAAATTGGTACACTTCAGTCACAAGAGGCTATAAATTCTGTTGCTCAGCTTGCAATCAGTGGCAGAAGGAAGACTGGGATTCAAAATCCTTGGACCTTGCCAAATGCTGGTCAACAGAGAAAGGGAAATAAGAATGCCACCCTGCAGAGAGGGACCTAAGGACACAAGATGACGGTGTTCCAGGGGTATTAGACAGCCAATAGCCTAATCCTGGATCCCTGTGAGGGTAAGGGATCATACCTCAGCCATCTGTCCCAATTTAGGTGATTGGTCTTGTCTTTGAAGTCAATACAAATCATCAGAAACAGCATTTTGTAATCTTGTCTAATCTCACGACACTATAGGGAAGTCGGGCATGAGAGGACTTTCCTGGACAGATGTTGGCTGATTTCATAAAAGCTAGCAAATGCTTTTACAAGTCTTGTAGTACATGTACATTCACATTGGACCTTCCTCAGGGTCGGATCCAGGGGGAGGCGGTGGGGGCATATGCCCCCCCCCCCTATTTTTGGAGAGCACTGATTTTTTTAGGAAGAAAAATTCAAACACATAAAAATTCGAGTATTTTGCTCTCAGATGCCAGGAAAATGCACCTAAAAGCACCCCCGTTCGGGCTTCCTGCTTTCGGTGCTCACCACCTCCGTCGAGCTACGCCCCCCCCCATGTCAACCCTGGATCCGACCCTGTTCCTGTACAAAACTCAAGTAAAAGCATTTGCTATCTTTTATGAATACCAGCCATTAGTGTCTGTAACAACACAGGGACGGATCCAGGATTTCGGGAAAGAGGGGGCGCACTGTGCTAGAAACATTGAAATCTGCGGTGAATTTCAAGGATTTGCTCGAAATTTCAGAATTTCACGGTCGATTTTAAAGATTTTTTGGCCGAAAGGGGGCGTACGGCGGGTGCGCCCCCTGGATCTGCGCCTGCAATACAGTTGCATGCCACCAGTGCCACTCATGTTTTAAAGCCTCACTGTATTGAATTCAGAAAGTGCTTACGTCCTCCGACGTTAGTTTAGTGTAAAATGTACTGTGCTCTATCTGCATACATTAGAGCTCTGCCTGCAGTTTTTTCAATTTGTGCTGAAAACTAGGACTTGATTCTTTGAAGTATGTATCAGGCAAGTATTTTGGGGACCATCAGGAGGCTATGAGACCTCTACCTGCATTCTCCTAACACTTTGAAAATATCGTAAAATTCAATACAGTGAGGCTTTAAAGAAGTTCGGTAGATTTGACACTCGGTCAGCAGAAGGCAATCCCTAATCAACAAAGTGCACCAGAAACGTTACTACAGCCGAGGTCGAATCATGTGCTCTAAAGAAATTCATAATCGTGTAGGTGAAACATGAATGAAGAAGAAAATCATTCATAAATTGAATTTACAACGTAGGCGGTTAAACACCCAAGAAAAGTCCACACAAAGCTAAACCGCAGAACACGAAAAGGTCAATGGCGACAAAGTGTACATGTAAGTATGAATGTGGCTTTGATGATGGTCATGAATGAACGCCCACACCGAAATAACACGGCGCATTGAACCCTGCATTTGAAACTTACAGTACAAGATAATCGCTTACCTGGAGAGACTTTGATCGATTTCAACAGATCATGAGAAAAATTTTCACAACCCCCACAAAAATTTCCCAAACATTCATGAAAATGGATATAAATAACGGCAACTACGTCACCAACATGGCAGGTAGAATGAGGTAAGTAATAAGATATGTGCCGCATTTATAGCAAATATGATGTATCATGGTTATAAATATGTCATTATGAAACCTTTGTATTGGGAATAAACCATGGACAAATATCAACTACCGGGGTTTTATTGGAGGGAAGAGAAACTCAAATATGGGCTGTCAGATTGGTGTAGTGGAACATCTAGTGCCTGTCACCTCTGAGGTCTTGGGTTCGATTCCCAGTCAGACCCAGCACTTGTGTGATAGAGGGCGACTCTCTGACAGTGTAGGATTCTTCCAGGGCTCCAGTTTCCTCCTACAATACAAACAACTTTCTCAACATTGTCTTAAGAGCCAATAATGTGCCAAGTTTATAGAGGTAACGGTCCACTCAATATCTATATACTAAAGATATTGACATTGAAACTTGGATTAAGCTATTGTAAGCATCCACTCCTAGGCTCTACAATATTTCGTAAGCTACGGTTACACCTGTTAAAAATACCCGTGTTTTTCCACACCTGTGTCAAACCCGTGTGTACGAAAAGCCCGGCAAGTCACACAACTACACTGTAGTTAAGTAGCCCAGCGACAGGTGCGCTGCATGCACTCTTCGGTCATTTCTGTATTGGCACACATTGTTGGAGGCGTGAAAATGATGTCAGTATAGCTGCGCATCTGTAGCCGTGCTAAGAACTAATGAAAACACGGGGATTTCAAAAAGCATGGCAAGCTTGCCGTGTTTCAAAAACCCGTGTTTTCCAGACACAAGTTTCTTGAAACCCGGAAATTCATCGGTGTGACCGCAAAAAACCCAGGGATTTTATGTAGTGTGACCACGGCTATTAATAACCCCATTGTCCGGCTCAGATTGTTTTCAAAGACGTGGGGATTTTCATATCTGATATGAGTAGACTTTCGATACTCAGCCTTAGACAATTTAGAAATCGAAACTTGATCTCTGAAATCAAAATCAATAGAGCGTGGGCAGGAACATTGCTAATTTTCTAGTCTATTCATGGTGTTTCTGGGTGGTCGTATGGCGTAATTGCCGCCTTTAGCAGAACGATGCATATTTCAGTACAGATTGAGCAATCCCAATGAATTCATTCATATATATCAAGGAATTTCTCAATCCAAACCCACAACTCATGTATTCCCGATCGCTTGCCATTCCGTTTGATAACTCCCTGGCATCTCAACAGATGACAGGAGGTTGAAATTCGAGTGATATTGCACCTTCTGGGCCCGGCCAATCAGAGCGCAGCTTGAAAGCTCTTCCACAGGCCGACAAATAATGTAACGACCCAGCATAAAGTCGTTCAACTCATTCATGGCAAGCCTGAGGAGACGTCGACAGACTGGACCAGGGGAGCCTATTGTGTAGTTTGAGCGGAGTCATTGTTCTCCTTGTATTATGCCAGCCATGGCCCATGGAGAAGAAAACCGATGAGTTTGCCAACTCTCCAACATTTGAAGGAATAGTTTCAGGGAATTCACATCACACACGAGCGGCACGTGGTTAAGTTTTTGGATATATACTTCAGGACGTTTGGACGTCTGCCGATATGGCCCGGATATTAGGTCACACAACGTGGATTTTGACCACTATGATATGGATAATCGAAGGGGTATGTAAATATAACTTTCCAGTTTCGATTTGATGCATCATTTTTTTCTAAAGGGAAATGAAAGCAGTTTCCAGGTTGCGCTTAGAGTGACTTGTGGCAGTTGTTCTGTGTTAATAGGCCTCGCCCATTTTTTGGCTACTTTTTTTAAACAATCATTCCACTTGACCCTTTTTTCAAATTTTTTTCACCAAACACTCATGAAATTGCACTAACAGTAAATAATACGATATTTTCTTTGTGCTGTTGTTGAAGTGCCGAGGCCCGGAACATGGCGTGCTGTTCAGTGCAAGTTTCAGTAAGGATGTGGAAGACATCTCCCAAAAGGTGAAAATCTGATGTGGAATTTTTTTTATCAAATACATGTAATAAAATAAATACACTTTTAGGGAAATAGATACGGATGCAAGGGGCAGGGACTTGAAGCAACTGCTGATCTGTCAAAGGGGGATACCCACACCAATATTCAGTGTTTCCGCCAGAGGGTACTATTAATAAAGGGTACTTATGCTAGTACCGTCAAAGGAACTGAAAAGGGCCATTTTCTTTAATTTCGTGGGGTTTTTTTGATTTTGAAGAAATTAGCACCCTCAAAAAAATTTCTGGCAGGGACCCTGACATTCCAACAATCCCATGGCTAATTCAGCTATCTTTCTGCTAAGGATGCCTTAGTATCAGAACATTCATTATGTGTTTGATTTAGGCTATCAGAGGATCAAGTTAAGGAGTAATTTTTTATGATATCGTTTTGTTTTTCCACGAGCTGGATAACAGTGTACGTCATGCAATACTCTATTGACTAATGGTAATTCCTTAAGAAAAACATTACTAACAAATATTTGTATAGCGGTTACTTATTCTGTTCTTACTGCGAAGTACAATGCATTGAAGAAGACTCTAACCCTCTATGTCTTCTTAACTCATCTGCCCCCAGAGTCCAGCAGACGGTATCTTCTATCCAAGTTTTCTCACATCCTATGGTACTGATTGAAAAATATTTGAAGAAAGGTTGTTCCTGTGAACTATCTGAAGAAAGTTTCTTCAAATTTTTTCCAATTTATTTCCAAGGATTTTAGAAAACTTCAACAGAAGATACCATCTCTAATAGAAGATGCTGCCTGTGGTTGTGAATGACTCGTTAACTCATCTGCTGCCAGATTTGAGCAGATCATCTGCTCAAATCTGGCAGCAGATGAGTTAACGAGTCATTCACAACCACAGGCAGCATCTTCTATTATAACTGTTTTTAAACTTGCGGGTTGGGGTTACAGCGGCCACACGACCCGATAAATTTACACACAACTAAGATCTCATTTTACCATGTGACTGAGTCTGAGCCAACCAGCTGCGAAAATGAATGAAAAATTCACTTCAATAATGCAAGCCATTACTCAAAGAATTATTTCACGGTATTCTTGCTGCCGGAAAATCGTTATGCATCTCAGCTTAAAGTACCATACGTTTAGTACTGTTGCCTATACATTTATGCACGAAACGTGCATAGGCAAACAGACAGATTTATTTACGTTCGATTTCTTTTGCTTTGGGTCTGATTTCCGATTTCCGGAGCTCGAATTTATTGGGGCAGGAAATATCATGTTTAACCAGGTGAAACCGGTGATTACTCCACGATTACAGATCTACAAACGAATTGGTAATGAACCATGTACCGTATATCCATCTCCGATTGATGTTAAAAGATGTAGTTGTCAGGGTGGCATAGTGAAGACATCCACACCTACCACCAATGAGGTCATGAGTACAATCCCCAGTCGTGCCATTGGCTTTATGAGGTAGAGAAGTGCCTTTGACCCATGCTGTAAAAGGTAAAGCCTCACATTATAGGGCGATCTCTCCTCAGCAACATACGTCTTCTCGGGGATCTGGTTTCCTCCTATGTAATGTATAGAATGTACATGTATCATATTATTTGATTCGTATTTGTATTTCATTTTTTCATCAGGGCCGACGCTATAGCATTTGGCCCTGGTAAGTACAGAGGAGGCCATCACAAGTTACTCATGTTCCTCACTCGGATGGGGTCTTTTATTTGCCCTTGCAAAGACACAAGGTGCAAGGCTGCCTTAGGCACCACAGCTTACTGTCCCATGCAACAGACTGAAGAACCGGGAATGAATCCCATATGGCCCGGGCTGGATTCGAACCGGGGACCTGCCGTTTGCTAAGTGGACATAACCACTAGGCTATCAGGCTTCTCATGCCCTGAGTTGGCACTTGCAATCCTGAAATAATATGTATTAATAGATGTTAGAATCATTGCATATTACCCCAGTCACGGCTGAAGGATGGTATTCATTGGAAAGCTCCGGGTGAGCACTTAAGATGAATGCCTGACAGGATTACTGTGAATTTCGGGGCTTGGTAAGGCTTGATCGGTTTTAATACAACTGATGCTGGCACAGAAAGGGTTAAACGATAATAAAGCCACAGAGGATTCATACCCATGACACAAGAAACCTAAAGCTGAATAAAGACCAACTCAAGACCAGTCTCCAGTTATGATAAAGGCCCACTTTCAGTTACAAAGCAAACTGCACGGTAATCCGGGAAAATATTTGAAAACCAATCAGAATAAATCATCAAATATTTTTACACAAAATAATGTATTCAGCCTTCGTTTGCTAAACGAATGCACAGAACCTTACCATATACTTCCTTGCCCTTGTCCTCACAATGTGCCGCTGGGTGCTGCGCATGTGAAACTAATAGGTTAATAGCGCGAAATAAAACCTTCATTTGTGAAAATACTTGAATCGCATTTGCACACAGAGTCTTAAGCTGCGTTTAGCTGACACGCGGTAAGCGGAATGCGGATCGCGGAAACGGAATGCGGTATACGGAACGCGGTAAATATTCCGCGTGTTCCATTTATCTGCACGCGGTATCACTTCTGTTTTTGTAAGCATTGCGCAGGTTTGGTTCGTCCCTGTCCAATCACCGTGCTCCATAGGGCGCGGATTTTTATTCCGCGCGGAAAAATCGCTACACCAAGTGATCGGCCTTTCCGCGTTCCGCCTATCCCCGTTCCGCAAACCGCTTACCGCGTGCAGATAAATGGATGAAGGGAAATGGCTTGGAGCGAACAAATGTCTATTCCGTGTTCCGTTTCCGCGATCCGCATTCCGCTTACCGCGTGTCAGCTAAACGCAGCTTTAGGGCTCTCTGAAAGATGGTCTTTGGTGGTCTTTGGAGGAAATGCTCCTGAGGTAATTAGATGTTCTTAACACTTGCTCCCAATGTCACCATGCATTGTGGTATTATAAATTGAACTTGTAAAAATCATCTCGGCAAGATTGATGCCGTAAAGAGTCAATGTAGGAAGGGCACGCCAGGTAGTGGGAGGATATAAATATGCGATAAATTGAGATATTTCTGATTTTACCTGCAGCTCTATCTGAACCAGTCCTGTTTTTCTTGGCGGAAAAATGCTTACTCATTGATAATATAATGCTTGTTTGTAGAACGAGTATTTTTAGCCGAGAAGCGGTCTCCTGTGTATCATCATTTTTCTCGATATTTTTCCACGGTACATTTTTCATTGATGCATGTGTACGTAAACTCAAGGACTGAGCAACGAGCTCAAAGCAGAACGAAGTCCATTTCACATGTAGTTGCTTAAAGAATGACATGCATGATGCACAAGGATAAGTACAGGTGAAAATGTCAAATGTCAGGGCAAACAGACTATTTTTAATGCAAGAATGGTGCATAACTGATTCGGATGGCTTTGCTTGGTAACATCAGAGACAATTTTATTGGCCCCCCCCCCAAAGGATACAGAATCACCAAAATCAAGTGTTAATTTCAAGTCACTAATCCTGTGACTTGTTGAAGCAATATTGCTTACCGGTAATCATGGGTGAATCGATTAGGCCAGGCCTATGCCTGATTACCGGTAGCTTGTCAATCAGGATTATCTCCTATTGGATTGACCATGACTGACAGCGTCTTCCTTCAGCCAGCAGTGAACGGTTAAACATATTTAGAAAACGATGAATAATTTAATCGCGCGTATGGTGGGGAGGAGAGGGTTGAAAATCATGTTCATCTCCTGATCCCCAGCAGTGCTGATAAAATCACAAGAATTCACACAATTATCAGGAATGAATTTCCCGAGGCGCCAGACATCATTTTTTAATCAGACATGATTTTGTCTTCACGGCAACTGGGAACCATTATTCTTAGTCAACAAAATAAATTTTCGTTCCACGACGGAAACCTTAATTAAATTTCTCAACAATTTTCCTTCTCAACATGCCTTGGTGCACAGATACCAAGTTGATTGATTAATCTTACGGGAATTAACACAGTGTACAGGGTACACCAAAATGAATGAAATCAACAGTGATGGTGACGAAGGTAGCGAGCACTAAGAACGCCTGATGTTCTCAGGATGGAATACATCAGGTATAACTCTAAAGTTTAAAACAAAGTTAAAGTTTGGGTTTATAGTCTGACATCAACAACGGTAGAGATGTCATCTGACTTTACACTTTAACACCAGTCTATCCTGAAACCTTTCAGTAGAACTCAGATGAGCTGCTCATTCAACGTTACAATCTGACCATTTCCGATCGGTACCCATTTATACACCTGGGTGGAGAGAGGCCAGTGAGGTAAAGAGACTTGCCCAAAGTCTCACGTACAGTGGGATTCGAACCCGGGGCCCTCTGACCGCTAGTCGGAGACCCGAACCACTACACCACTGTGGCTCAATTCTAGGCCATTTCAGAGTGGTGCTGCACCATGTCCTAAATGGGGGTGCCACTTTGCCCTTTTTAACCCCACAGGCCCCTCTGACAACTAATTCGCCATACACTCACACTGTCGTGAGAAACCTTGGATGGACTCGGTATGCCCCACAATGGAAATAGCAGGTTTATGGACATTCAAAGATTAAATCAAGCGAAAACTTGTGCAGTAATAAAATCACAAATTGCACTTCTTCTCATGTGAAAGTTTTAAATACGGTGTGAAGTTTGACCAGAAGCCATACAAATTGCTCTGAAGAAGGAAATATTTCACCATTAATCTTCATATCAAATTTAAAGGGTCCATTTAACACCCCGAGGGGACTTCCCAAAGCCTCAGGGCTGGAAACATAAACCCTTCAAGTGAGGGCCCGGGGCCCATCTCCTAGGAGGTTGGTTGAAATCAGTACCGTAATCAACTTTCACAGTGAAGAATGGTCGAATATGGGAATCCCACAAGGATTAGGAATTCGCACAGTGAGGAGGTGGTGGTGCAGTATTGAGCATTGGAGTCAAGACAGAGATGTCTCTTTAATGGTGAGACTGAAAAATAAACAAAAAATTATGGTTTTTCAACAGATGTTGCCCTATCTAATCAGTCATTTGTCCACAAACCTATCTGAATTTTGCAGGTGATATTTAAGATAAGTTCTCAGGTGACAAACTGATGAGTTCATTTACAATCAAGGCGGAAATATTGAACTGATAACAAAACACGGTATTTTTCACAATCTGTGACATCCTCAACAGCACATTCAGGCACACCGTATGCATACCCACCAGAAGACGCAGTGATCACCCCGCAGTTGGTTGCTTCACTTTTTTATAACTCTTGGTGGAGTATTACTTTAGGCCTACCGGTTTTTGTCAATATGATATGAAATTGGTTTCAAACAACAGGGTGGGTCCACAGCTTGAACAAGATTCAGCAGAAAGAATAGAAACAGCAACTTTGCTACAACATGTAATTGCAAATTTGATACTAATCAAGAATATGGTCTGGCATGATTAAACATTGTAACGTAATTTAGTTTGCTGTTCATACATCAATCTAATTGACCAGAATTTATTGTTAATCTGACATTATTATTACCGTACCCATATTAAAATAATATATTAGTTCAACATCTGCTCATATCAGATATGATGGGAAACACAAATGTGACCGTCCACAGCAAAACCAGTCGCATGTCACTCTTAGCTTGGCAGGTTGAGACCAAATGTTTGTCACTTTCAATATTGTCTGTCTGTAATGAAATCAGTAATAATCTATTTCTTCCATTCTCTCATGGTGTCATCTTAGTTCGTTGCAGCTCACCTTATCAGCGACATGCGACTGGTTTTGCTGTGGAGGGGTCACAGACAGTTGATCTGCCCCTAAAACCAGCACTACTTTCAGGATGTCTCTGCGCCTGTCGAAGCTGTCGCTCTGCCCAACTAGTGCTACGACGAGGAACATGCATGATATTACCCCAATTCCATGCCTTGCCCACTGCAAGGGCACGGAAAAAATTAGGGAACCAATTGACTTTGTGGGACCACAAATCCTCCCTAGGCAATGCGAATCACATAAGGTCCCTGAGAATGATGTCTTCCTTTTTCAGCCAACCTGAGAAGTGACAGATTTGCTCCATTTATAAATGTTGACTTACCCAATAAATCCGACAATAATGAAGTCCACTCATGTCCACACTCGCCATTTAGCGAGGAAAACAAATCTGCCTCAACATTTTTATTAGCATCCAATCTGTTCTTCCTGACAGCTGGGTCCATGGACAAGCGACAACATTACGTCACGTTATGTCACAATGGAAAGGGGCCAAATACAAACCCTGTGGCTCTGTTATTTCTTACAGCTGGTTTTAGCTCACGGGTAGTATGTTACAATCAAAATCCCAAAATATTCAAAAGAGTTTGTTTCTTTACTCATTTCAGGTCGAACTGCCAAAATTCGTCGATTTGAAAAAATACTATCCAGGATATGCCCAATATGGCGGCCATTATCGCGACCATGACATCTTCAGAGAGACTCAAGTTCATGCGACGTCGGTGCCACATTACACATCAGGATTAAGACTCTCATACGCCTTGAACAGAATTGGTGGAGTGCACTCTATTGGCGCGGACAGAAACCAAATAGAGCAAAATGACGTGGAGACATTCACAGGAGCACACGGGATTAGATACATTCAGGATCCCGTGGTGTTTGGACCTTTCTTAGATTTAAAGTATAAAGGGCCAGAAGTCGTAAGGCCAGATGGAAAAGACAGACAAAATATCATTCTAAAACTGTACGGCCGGCAAGGCATAGTGAGATTAGCCACATATAAATATAAAGCTGCTGATGCCCATGTTGCATTGTGGGACTGTGACCACTTTTATGAAACGCGTGATTGGAGCTTATATCGACATTTAATAGCAGTGGAATTCTGGGAGTCACCAGGTACATATCAGTATTGTGGTAGTTCCACCTATCACAAATTGGCGGGTTTTTTGAGACACGGGCCTTCCCCGTGCTTGAAAAAAAACACCAAACACTTAGGGCCTACACCTATTTTCAGTACATTTCATTAGTTACTAATCGTGGCGAATTTTTGGCTTATAGCGCATGCGCAATACGCAACACACTTACTGCGCCATCTGTCGCCGGGTTTGATAACTAGTAATTGGCGGGTTTGATGACCAGTAATTGTCGAGCTTATTGCGCTTACACCAATCTAAAAGCCCGGGTGACACATGTGTCTGAATTAGCCCTGGTGAGCTCAGCGGGTCTAATAAACATGGGGTTTTCAAACACGGGTCTATTAGACACAGCAAAAAATAGGTGTACGCGCAAGAAACCTGGGCCCGTATGCATAAAGGTGGAATAAGCTTATTCTAGGTAAAACTTCACATTACAACATGGAGTTAAACCTGGAATAAGCTTATTCCACCTTTATGCATACGGGCCCTGGGGTTTTGGTGGGTTTGGGATAGGTGGAAGTATAGCTATTATGTTGTACTGGTATTTACCGGTATTTCTGCCTAAAAATAATGGTCAATTGAAGTAATTATGTTCAACTACCACCCCACATGTCCAAAAACCTGACCAAGATTTTCCCTCTTTCAGATTCTTCCTGTGAAAAATCCCGAGAGGATATCGCGACGCTTAAACATCGGATACGCCATTCACACAAATCTCACCGACGGCACGAAAAGCGATCATCGCCATCATTTGCGGACCTCCCATCGGAGGAATAAACAGACATGGACTGAATATCAACATTCGCCACTGTGGCGTGCAACTCATTACCAAAGCACAAACTTTATGAGATACAACTATATCTTCATGGACATGGAAAGACTTATATCATTCAGAGATTATACGCAATCACGCGGCAATGACAACCATGGCAAAGAAATGAAAACGGCGGCAATTCTGGCAGACGTCATATCACTGGTGTCTGGTTTCCTCTAATCTTACAGTACACGAACACACACACACAGTGGCTAGAGGGCCATTTGTTTCAGTTCATCAACGTACAGGACTCACACCAATCTTTGTACTGTTCTCCATGAACAAACATTTGAGGTGTTGACATAATCTGTATGGTACCACACACAAACGTAAATATGTGTGTTACTAACAAGCAAAGATAAAGCCAGACCTCTTCAAATATTGTTTACACTTGATGCGGTGTACTATGCCAGTGACGAACCAAATTGACTTGAAAATGCCACACTGCATTTCGATGGCATTGCATTCAAGTGTGTACTTAGCAAAAAGCTAAAAATTAAAATTGATTTTTATTGTAAAATTCACACTCAGAGGAGTGATGACATGTTAACTTTAGAAATGAAGTGTTTCGTGTTCATGTTTTTTACAGACGTCCTGGGACTGATGACACACCCATGAGGGTCAAAATTAGAAACAGGCGGCCATGAATTGCATTGAGGTGCTGAAAAATTTGTCCAAAGTAATAAGGAAAACAATACCAATCGGTTTAATTCTGAAGTAAAACAGGATAAGTTGGAGATTTAGGTCAATATTCGGTAACTTTTCAAAGTTTGTGATATTTTCATTGACAACAGCAGAATAGACCTCGAGTGACAAGCAATGACCATGACTCAATGAATGATAACAATTCTTTATGTCTTAAATTAGCTTATTTGCGATTTTGTAAATCATTCACCGCAAATACCCGGTATTGTACATGAACATGGATTTTCATTTCAGGCAGCTTGTAATGCACAAATTGCATGTACGGTACTGTGCATGTACTGACCCCAGGTTTGAACCAACAGTACATGTATCTTCCGTCAAAGTTGTACTGTATTTAAAAGAAATTCAGTTGGTTGATAGGAACAAACTTTCTTCAAATAATTTTAATTAATACCATAGTAAAAGAGAGAACTTTGACAAAAGATGCTGTCTGTTGGATTCTGGAGGTCGGTGGCTTCAGCACATTTAAATGCACTGTATATATTATAACTTATTTTTGTGTTGTTTTGTGTTCTTTTCTAAGTAAGAATCCTAAGAGTAGCATTAATATGCAAAGATTGTGGAAGTTTGGAGACCATTGGCACAGATGATTTCTGCCAATGTAAAAAAATGGCGACAACATTAAGTTTAGAATTCGATTCAAAGAATTCGCCTGGAAAACAACACCTGTGTCATGGCCACAGGGTAGAAATTCCTAATTCCAGGCCAGTGTAAAAAACACTATGACACTGAGAGCACATATGTTTTACTATACAGCGTGTAGTATTGGGAATGTTTCCATGAGGGTGCTCCAAGCTCTGGAGAGGGCAGGAGCACCATCATTGTTAAAACTCTGCATATTAAATCACGCTGTGTGAACAAATGTGTAAATATGCCATCATAAAGGCCTGCGATGGTGCACCTCTTCCCGGTACCTCTTCGTGTGAGCCACTTGCGATGTTTTACCAAACAGTCCTGTCTCAGGGGGGTACGCTGATTGCTTGTTCAGGTAAAAACACCATGAACGTTTTAAAAGTTATGGTGTTTTGCTGCCTAACTCAAGGGACAGATTCCCAAAGGCATTCCAAGCAGATGTTCAATCAACAACAGAGATCTGATAAGTTGGATCGATCAGAACTTATGAACAGCAAATAAGGGCTTTTTATTCCGTTCCTGGCCACATATTTTAACTGGTACACAATATGTTCAAGAAGTGGATTCTATCCATTCAAGTACTTAGTTTTTTGCTTCAATAAAGAGAACACCTTGCACTTAAGACCGAGGGCCCTATGCTCCAAACGAAGATTACAACCTTACTCAGGTTGAGCCACAACTTTTCAATTGTTCAGGTTTGCCAGGGCATGATGTGACAATGGAAAAGTTGAGGCTCAACCTGAGTTCAAGATAATCTTCGTTGGTGCATACAGCCCAGAGAGTCTAGTCCCAGATTCCTTTGCTATCACAACAAAAACCCTTGCAAGATGGAAAGATTACTTCTGCAGGCTACATATCTCATACAGGAAAGTTTTCCTATTCTTCCAGTCTTGAACTAAAGATGTGTACCGAAAATTGCGGGCCATGTGACGTGACGTCGCAGTGCGTCCAACACTTGCTGATGCATTGCGACGTAACTGACACAGATGATTTCTGCCAATGGTCCGCAATTTATGGTACATGACTATAGAGGCCTTGCAAATGACGTCACAAGCCGCCATGCTGGGGGGCACATGCTGCAGAGGCGCAGCGAAATGTCCCAATGACGTTAGGTCAAACACTGGCGTCGTGCACTTCACGCAGGCCACGTCACGGTCAGCTCACACCTCTGCCCACTTGTCCCTCAGCATGGCCGCCAGGATGACGTCATTGCAAGGCCTCTATAGGTGTATAACACTGTTTTCACAACAACAGTATTACCAGGCTTCACAGTAGTTAGTTGCGGGAACAAGCCAACTGTGCACTTAAAAACTCAAGTGTTGGGTTTTGAAGCAATTTCAGAGAACTTCCTCCCCTTGACTTGAAAATATATCAATCAATCAATCAAGGGACCTTGAACTAGATTTAGCTTTGTGTAGTGTGTACAACTATAAGCTACCAGTGAATACACACTGCTGGTAAGAGCGCAATATGGACCAACCTTTGAGGAGCTTATTCTGGAGCACAAACAAATCACTGCAACGGCTCAGGAAAAACTTCGACATGTCGATGATGCACCCAGAAATGGGAATCCATAGCCTTATGCAGAATAATGTATTAAAGCCCCACTGTATTGAGTTTGAAAAACGCAAATCATCGCCGCGATTCTTGACATCAGTGCACGACGTCAGCGTAGTGTAAAATGTACTGCGCTCCATCTAAATACATTAGAGCTCTCCCTGTCGTTTTTTCTAATGTGTGCTGAAAACTAGGCCTTGATTCTCTGAAGTATGTATCAGACAAGCATTTTGGGGACCTTCACAAGGCTATGAGACCTCTTTATGCTCTCTCCTAGCATTTTGAAAATATCGTAAAATTCAATACTGTGGGGCTTTAAGTTGTTTGCCAAGCACCAAGTATGGCACTATTGGCTCCATATTCCGCAACTACTGTAAATGTACAGGAAACCAGAGTGCCCAGACAAAACCTGTTCTGTCAGATAGAATCGCCCTCTCTGTCACAGGGCGCCCCCTCTTTTCCCAAATCCTGTATCCACCCCTGCACTGTAATTAGAGATTATCCAGAGTGGTTTAGGTGATGGGAGACAGTCATTAAGCTGTGAAGAAAAGATCTGAATAAAGAACTGTAAATAAACTGCACCACCGTTGTGTGTTGTATGCTTTGTATGCTATGAGACCTCTTTATGCTCAAATTATACTCCCCGTCATTAAATGACAGTCTGTTCCAATTTCTTACTACGTGTTAACGGAACCAGTGGTGAAAAACCTGATCTGAGCTAACAAATTGGGACAGCGTACTTAATCATAATCTGACAATGAGAATACTGAATAACTTCTATCATTGATTAAGATAGAGAGATATTACCCACAATTGGAACTCTAAATTTTCATTAGGGATGGGGATAGGATTTATGGTTCAGTAATTTTGCATGCTTTTTACTGATGTCAAAGATCTATACATGTATGTGAATTGTCTAATAATATATGGGGAAAACCAATATGTGTTCATAGAGTCTCAGTTCTGGTCAGAAATATAGTTTAATATGTTGTCACATGGTGGCAGCACTGTCTTGGTGCAAATTTGTATGGGAGTTGCTTTTGCCAGTGTGTAGTTCTGCTGTAAATAAAGATTAATGTAATTTGAAAAGAGGACTTTCTCAGTTTACTTTGTCTCTTTTTGTAGGTTTGCCTCAGACTGCTGCAAAAAACTAATATATATCAAAAAGACACACTTACGTGTCACTTCCAGATAAATTCATCTTTTCAGATCCTGACAAGTTTAGTGATGAATTCATGTTCCCAGTGCCAAGGCTGCCAAATCTCAGTGACGTCATCTCAATATGACCAATTTTACTGGGAAAAAAGAAAATGGGAAAAAATCACCACTTCAGTTCAAAGGGATTATGAGATTCCTATGGTGCCTTTTTTGGGTGCCTACACAGTCTTGAATTACATGTACAGCAAGGCCAGGGGCCGTATGCACAAAACATCTTAAGTGTAAAATTTCCCTTATCTTTTTTTGGAAGAATAGTTTAAGGGAAATTTTATACTTAAGATGTTTTATGCATACGGCCCCAGGTGTTCACCAGGCCCCTTGGAAAAGTAGGACAACATATAAGTAAACTAATGTGAAGAATTCTGTCAGCAAAGGCAGAATTGGAGGATGAAAGTGGCACACACCCTTATGCTGCAAAAGTGTTCTTTGCCTTGATTTTTAGTATTTTCAGAGTGGGCGACACCTCTTTATAATGCATTATCAATTAGAAAAAGTTACACCGCCTTTTCCACAATCCTCGATCCACCCCTCGTTTGATTACTGCTTTGAGAAAGTCGACAGGTAAAGAATAACAAATTTCAAAATGCCATATACATACCTCCCGCTCGTTGGGTGCCGACTGATATAAAATTGGTCGCAAGGTGAAGGATCCATGGTGAATATCGTATACAGAGTGCTATCAGGACCAGACGACAGTGAGAATTGTTCGACTTTAAGAGAGACATCCATCGCACTGCTGAGTTTCTCCGAATTCACAAGAGTATAAACATACAGTTGTTTGAATGAGTCACATATTTTACTCTGAAAAAGTAATATAAGTCTCTAAAGATAGACCTACTATACTAATGATAAATATCAGTGCATGTAATTCTGTATACCAGTACTATAAGATGGCCCGGCAATGGTATATCTCTTCATTCTTGCAATCGCCAAACATGGCAAATGATTTGGACACATCTTGTCTCAATACACTGGCCAGGTTCTCAGAAATCCCTAAATAAAGGAGCATTTTTTTCAACTACATGTATCAATATTAATGGATTGAGATAGCCATCTTGGAGAATGTGGACATTTACGAACCAGTTGGGTCTTCAAGAAAAAGAAATCATTCAGGCTTGATGATGGAGCCATCTATACTTGAGGGAACTAAGTAAAATTGGGCTAAAGATGTCAAACTACACAGTGTACTATGCATGGTCGTTTTATGCCCCCAAAAGAGCTATCATTCAGGCTTGATGAGAGAGCCATCTATGCTTGAGGGATTCAACTAAAATTGGGCTAAATATTTTAGCCTCACTGAATATGTATAGAGCAGTATATTGGGTATATTTTCCTATTTAGCCTTTGACAGATCAGGAGACTTACAGCTGACTTGGTTAAGGCATCTTCAAGACAGGCTTCTAGCTCTTCATGTACCTGAACCAAAGATTTCTTGTCGCGGGCAGGATACAGCATAGGGCTTCCTAGAAATGGAAATAAGTTCAAGTGGAACCCCTCTATTGAGGACACTACAGAGACAGCCCAGTGCTGTCGTTGAGACAGTAGTCAAAATAACAAATGGGGACAACTGGCGACTGAGATCTGCAGTCAATAACCCATTAGGCGCCATATAGCCCAAACCCGCCCAAGCCTGCATAATCCCATATAGCCCAAACCCGCCCGTGTGATTTCCGGCCGTCACAGAGGCAACCAACAACAACAACAACAAAATTTAACCTCGGCTCCAGTTGTATCATGTAGCCAGCGTTATAAGCTACAAAATAAATATCACTTGTTCACTTTATCTTCAACTTTTTCTTTTTGTCATATGAGCAAAAAACCAAGATATGGTAAACAAGCACAGCATTGAACGTCCCCCGTCGCCCCGGGTGCAAGTCCGACGGGCATGTATTTTGAAGATTCCGTTCAGTATTAATGGCACAATCACAGTTTATGTGATTCGGCTTTTTGGCCCCCTGGTGGCAAAGTGGAAAATCAGATTTGGTCGATTCTTTGACGCGACACACCATTGGCCCATGATACATCCCTCCACCAAATATCAACCCAACATTNAAAAGTAGGTCAAATCAAAAACCCGTTATATATGTTATGTATCCTTATTAGCTCCACCTATGATAAAAATTTGGAGACGATCTAGTCATTAGTTCAGGAGTTATTGCACTTTTTGTGTTTTTGGTTTCCGCCACCTGGTGGCCCAACTGAGAGTCGAATGGGACCGAAACTTGGTGTCGTGGGTCATCTGACCTAGGGGTATATATGTACCAAGTTTCAGATCAATAGCTCCAGCGGTTACAAAACGTGCCCTGCTAACGGACAACGACGGACGACGACGACGGACGACGACGACGGACGACGGACGCTGCACCATCGTAATAGCTCACCCCAGTGAGCTAAAAATTGGGCTAAAGATGTCAAACTACACAGTGTACCATGGTCCATTCATGCCCCAAAAAGAGCTGTCGTTCAGGGTTGATGAGAGAGCCATCTATGCTTGAGGGATTCAACTAAAATTGGGCTAAATATTTTAGCCTCACTGAATATGTATAGAGCAGTATATTGGGTATATTTTCCTATTTAGCCTTTGACAGATCAGGAGACTTACAGCTGACTTTGTTAAGGCATCTTCAAGACAGGCTTCTAGCTCTTCATGCACCTGAACCAAAGATTTCTTGTTGCGGGCAGGATACAGCATAGGGCTTCCTAGAAATGGAAATAAGTTCCAGTGGAACCCCTCTATTGAGGACACTACAGAGACAGCCCAGTGCTGTCGTTGAGACAGAGGTCAAAATAAAACGGGGACAACTGGCAACTGAGATCTGCAGTCATTAATTGAGAGGTGTCTCCAAGGGAGGTTCTACTGTAGTATAGAAAGAGCTGTGAGTAGGGAACATAATGATGAGCAAACAACCTGTCTTCAAAGAAAACCCAAAAGTGATTTTGATCTTTAGTTTGTTCTGCTTTTGGCTGACAAGGGACCTAAATCTGATATTGTTTGGCATTGATTTTCCAACATAGGTCATCCTACCCACCTCCAACTGTTGGATTTGACTCCAGGAACCTGACCCAGGGATTATTCTCATTATCTGGGGGGTCGTGAAGTTCTTCATTTTTCAGATACTGAAAAGGCAGACAATAAGCATATCAAGAAAAGAGTTCTGAATAAGACAAACCTGAACTAAAAATAAACTGTCAATGCCATCAGACCAAAAGGTCTAAGGGTTTACATTTTATGGTATGATAGAACAGATTGACCTGAAGTAATCACAAGTGAACAAATTCTTGACCAAGTCACAGCACAGTTTACAGGACAATTCTCAGTACCTAGTACATGTACTCATTTACCTGCCCAACTTTTTCCAATTTGAACCCTGGTCGTTTTCCCTGAATGAAGTTCCCGTCATCATCAAATTCTTCTTGAAAATGCTCCTTGAGAAACTCGGCGACGAAGTTAAATAACTGTTGAGTCATCTGAATATGAGAAAATCCTTACGCTGGAGTAAAATTAGCAGCCTATGGCCGTGTTACTCTTCATTCATTCACTGCCATCAGAGTGAGCATTTCTGACCACTTTCATACCCTGAAATCTCACAGAAATCACTGGGATATATTCACCAGATAGGCTTGAAAATTTCCCAAGTATCAAGAATGAATGTAGAGAAATGTAACTGAACTTTTTTTTAAACTGGAGAGGATTTGTAAACAGAGAATGAAGAATACCTTATTCAGTTCTGCTGGTATTGGTTCATCTGATAACCGCTGGATGACTGTAATAACATAAAATATTATTTCAGGAGTGCAAGCGCCCACTTAGGGCATTATAGCTACTCATCAAACAATACTGGACGATATTAACGATATGTAGGAGGAAACCGGAGCCCCCGGAGAAAACCTACGATGTCGAGGAGAGATCGCCCTCTCTACCACATAAAGCCACTGGAACGACCGGGAATCGAACACGTGACCTCAGTGGTGGCAGGCGCCGATGTTTCCACTGCGCCACCCCAACATAAGAAATGTTTGATGAGATGAAGGATCCATCAAGCGTCACAGTACTTCCTGTATACCTCTCCGCCCTACCCTGTTCACAATCATTTGAGCCTCGCTTACCTTGAGATAGCAAGACAAAGGCGTATTAAACCTGAAATAGCTGCATCACAAGAGAACTTACCGACATATAGCCACCGGAAAAACGCTTTGAAGTTCTTCATGCTGCTGTCAATCACCCTGAAAAGCAGAATAATTTTTTCCAATTTCACAGCATCACCTAGCTTTAGTTCCTCAATCTGACACCAGGTACCGCCAGCAATCAGCACCCATCTGACTGTCAATGTGAAGCTTCCAGATCTTCAATCACTTCACTGTTCCTTTTGTTATGTTTAGGTTCTGGCATTTATATTATGTCTGACAGCAGAGTCTAAGATTAAATGCAGATAAAAACCCTACCAATCAATGGTATAAATGTTCGATAACTTTTCAAGAGAAGAATGAAAACTTACAGTTGTAATTCACAAGCTTTCAGCATAAAAGATCCAGTACACGAGATTCCAGCCTGCAGACTCTCGCCCGATAGGCCAAGGACACCAAACTTCTCCTCCCACTGGGACATACCAAAGAGGTCTCCAAGGTGATACATAATGGCATGCCCAACACTGAAACAAAATAGTGGTGGCAACTAAAATAAAGCTGAATGACTTACGATGAATGTAGCAAAGGTGACGTAGGATGTAATCCAGGAAAAGAGACCTCAGAAACTTACGGCTTTCACACATTGCATGAAAGTCAATATCAGATGTGCCGCCCTCTTTGAAAAACCTCTGTAACTAGAGTGGTTTTACTTACTTTTGCAGTTGTTTTAGCACCAGTTTTTGAATATTAGAGTAGGATGTCTCGATAGAATGTCCGAGTTTCTTCAAACCTTTCTCCGTCAGGTCTTGGAGGAGGAATGTCTGTAATTCATCACTGTAAGACAACAAATTGATTGAAAAAGTCAGGAGAAGATGGGAATTGCGTGTACAAACCTCACACCAACAAAATATTCAATCTTATGATGTGAATGTAACGAGTTTATTGCAGTTTACTATAAACCATGACTGAGTGGACACACTAACTGACCTTGGTGTTCCGAACATGAGCAACTCTAGGAAGTCATTACTGACTGACCCACTTGCCATTTGCTGAAAAAGACAAACAGAAATAGTATGAGATGAAGCTAATGTTCTACGTATAACAGTTCCATTCACTGTAATACAGCCTCCAAGTGCTTCACATTAATACCCGTCTCTCCAGAAACGTTTCAGGGGATCTCAAATCATTTGACGCATCACTTGAACTATTTGATTCATAGCTTATAAATTTTCGCTGATACCTACATATTTTTTCTCAGCAAACTTCATTAACTTTGAGTCCATGGTTCTCAAGATGTCTTCCCATGCTTCAGACATCTGTTTAATTGTCAGCCTCAGATACTAAAATGAAACAAAAAGAGAAGGTGGCCAAGTTAAGATTAACCCTATAACACCTGATATAGGGTTAACCCTATAACACCTGCAGGCGCCATTGGGTGGCTCCAGGTGTTATAGGGTTAAGCCCCTTTGAATTAGTGGAGGGGAGTTGTGAATCCAGTGTGATTTCGTCTGTGGTTGGTAGGTGGCAGCAGCTGCTGGACTGGGGAACTGGAATGTATTCCATCCCCCAAATTCGTAAAACCTGCCAGGCTTACTTGCTAAAGTGCCCAGTAATGCACACAAGTAGCAACCAAGTAAGCTAGCAAGCTGTTATGATGATAATAGAGAAGTCTAGTTTTTAAGTTGAGGCCAATGTTATCTCGTGCACTCTTGTGTAGAATTTTGTAATTTAAGTGGGCAAGAAGGTACAGTAAACCTCGCCTAAGTCGACAGCGTGTAAGTCGTCAAAGTGCACAAGTCGTCACAATAGCGAAAGTCCCGATTTTCTGTAACGTTATTTCTAATGAAATGTCCCTCTCTAAGTCGTCAAATGTAAGTCGTCAAAACAGCTAACTCGACACTCGACGTCCGGTCCCAAGTAACACAAATCCCTCTTAATTTCCAACTCTAAGTCGTCACTGAAAAAAAACAGTTGGCTGCCGCCGGCAACTTCTGCAATGTACACTCCCCGACTGATTCAATCAGTCGCCGCTGCGGTGCGCTGTAGACTTCAATGGTTATGAAAGAGTCTGGTCACGCCTGACATGCCTGATAGCCATTACTGATGTGTAGGTGATGCACTGCACAAGTTGATTGCTCCAGCGCATCATGTGGTTGGGTTGTTGAAGATGCAGATGCGTACACCTAGGGGATTCCCCACTATGATAAGTCGTCATTAAGCCGACTTATACCTACAAGTCGTCATAATGACGAGTAATGCGTCAAGTCGTCATTATGACGACTTAGCATACTCGTCATATTTCTAAGTCGACAGAAAATCTTCGGTCCCAAAAGTGTCGACTTAGGCGAGGTTTACTGTATAAGCAAAATTTGGAGACGACTTTACTTATACTTGTCATTTTGTGTGTGGTTTTTCGTGCTGTATTTTGGATATCAGCTCTAAAAATAAGGGTACCGTACTCTGTACTAAATTTTTAGGAAATCTCTGAATCTGGGATTACCTACCCCAAGAAGAGTTGATATCTGTCCATATTTAAGAGCAAGTAGACTCAGTTCTGTGTGTCTGGATGCAAGGAGTGATGTGTCAAACTGGAAGAAGGAAAAAGAATATGGAGACAATTATGGCAAAGAAAGTCTGCAACAGGAATCTATAAAGACCATATGAAAGTGAGAGTTGAAAGGATCTCAGGCACGGATCCAGGATTCGGGAAAAGAGGGGCGCCCTGTGCTAGAAACATTGAAATTTGTGTCCGATTCCAGAATTTCACTGTCGATTTTACAGATTTGTTGGCCAAAAGGGGAGGCGCGTGCCCGGTGTGCCCCCCTCTGGATCCGCGGCTGGATCCATTTGGTTAATTCCAAGAAATATATTTTTGAACACCTACCAAAACATGGTGAACCTGCTGGTCATCTCCCTGAAGGACAGCTGTCAGTACCTCCAGGTCCCTAGAGAGGGAAGCACTGAGCACACGACAAACTTGAACATTGGAGGAAATTGTCACATCCAGAGATCCTATTGGGAAGATCCCGTAGGCATACAGATTGACATGTCCTGTTTTGTTACCAGCAATAAGGACATTCAAGCTGAAAATTTAGAGAGGGTGTGAGGTTGGAAATTGTGTCTAAGCTTTGCCATTGAGGTATTACATGTATGTACCTCCATGGCTTTGGTAACCAACAAAGCCAAACGAAGGCTTTGGTACTTTGGTTGATAAGTCTATCATCAGGTGGCAGCAGTAGCAACATGGTGACCCTCAAAAGGACACCACTATCCCAAACATTTGGTACTTATTGAGGAAAGGGGAAGACTTACTCTGTTTGTCCCTTCAGCTTTTTGGAGTCTTCAACAATGTCTTCACTGAAAATCAATATAAAATGTCAGGGGTAGGACCCGGAAATCAACTTGTCTTCACTAAATCGATCGGTGAAATAGGCCAACATTATGGTTGTATTTCTTCAAGCTAAAGGCAGAAATAATACTTTTGAGTTCAACAAGTAGTGCTGCCTAATATCTGTTTCTTGAGAGCATCACTCACCTTTGGCTTTTATTGAGATTCCCAAAACTGGAAAACAAGAGAATACCCGTACATCCATTTTGGATATTGTTTGGCAAAAATACATGTATCCATACTAACAGAGATAGATCAGTCCATCAAGAAATCGAAGCACTCAACAGCATTTCTGCCAGAGGTACTACTATAAAGGGTACTATGTTAGTACCCTCAAAGGAACAGAAAAGGGCCATTTTCTTTAATTTCATGGTTTTTTTCTGATTTGAAGAAATTAGTACCCCCCCCCCCCCAAAAAAAAGAAATTCTGACAAAACCCCTGCTCCTTCATTTATCATCACGTTACCCTTATTTACCTTTTGTTGAGAGATGGTAGTTTTGGTAGAAACTGCACTGATTTGTCCTCAAAACATCGATATCGTTTTTTGCCTTCCGAAGCTTCAGACCCCTCATCAGCTTTTTCAGGAAATTTGTTGATCCACACTAATGAGGTCACAAGACCAACATTTGCGAGGGTGTGCAGGACGTCGGAATTTTCAACATCAACGAGGAGGACTTTGCTTGAATTGTAGCCGACAGCCAAAACTGAAATGATATGATTGGGAAAAAAACATGATTACTTGTACTCATTTTATTTATCATAAACATCAAAATACATGTATCATTATCATTTTTTTAAATATTGGTGCAAGGGCCAAACGTGTTATTACTCATTAAACAATACTGGGCAATATTTTGTATTTGTATTAGATTTTCCCGTCAGGGCCGAAGCCATTGACAGCATTATTGGCCCTGGTGAGTAAGGAAGACACTACTCACTAGCACTACCAGGAATGATGGAACCCATGGTTTCATTGGTGACAGGCACAAATTTTGTCATTGGCCCTCCACCCTATGACAAAGTATGACGGCAAAATGGCCATGTCTTTTCGAAGAATTGGTTTTGCTGACAGTAAAGAATTTTTCAATTGAAAATATTTATTGCTGACCCTTTTTAATACAAATGAACATTTTCTGGTGTTGTATGCATGAATTCACACATGCATGTACGACACCTGACAGTAAAGAGTTATAGCACAGGGCTGGGTGGCACAAAATTCATGTTAGCGCTAACTTGGTGTTAGCGCTAACTTTATGTTAGATGATGTAAAAAGACAATGGATTTTTACGTCATTTAACATAAAGTTAGTGCTAACACCAAGTTAGCGCTATTGTGAGTGTTGTGCAACCGGGTCCAGGTTACCAAAACCCCAAATGCTTAGCAGCAACACCTTTATTTGACTCATTCAAAAGACTTGTGAACTTCAAACAAAAGAAACAAACCAGTGAGAAACTACTCTGGAATTAGTCAGATAATCACAATTTTATTATTCTAACGTTTGGACAGGCATTAGGAAGATAAGAATGTAGGCCCTGTCAGGGTGAGGTGTAAAGTCACAGACAAACACAGAATCCAGAGGAAACTTCACTAAGCATGTTTGGGTTTTAGTAAAAGACAATGGAAATAATTCTGGTGATTTGAATCTTCAGTGTGTATTGACGTTTGTTCTTTCTGAAGATAAAGGTGCCGACCATTAGGGCCTACTATAGGGGTTTACTTCTCCTGTGCTCACACTGTTTTAGTGCAACAGCTGGCATATGATTGGTAACAAGAAAAACATTGTCTTAAATTATTCGAAACAGTGTCTCACTGATTTTTACTTCCCCAACTTTTCCTCATTCGGGGAACAGGGGCAAATCCAGGATTTGGGACAAGAGGGGGTGCCTTGTTCTAGGAACATTGAAATTTGAGCCCAATTCCAGAAATTCACGGTCGATGTTACAGATTTTGTTGGCCAAAGGGGGAGGCAGGTGGCCAACTCAATTCAGACATGCACAAACTGAGTCTCATTGCCAATGTCAGACATGAAAACAAGTCAAAGGCACCATCACGCGGGAAGTGTCACTTATCGCACATTAATGACAAATCTTTGTGTTTTTCCAAGATAAAAAGATGTGAAGAAAGTAGCAGACGCCTGACCTAGATGACAGCAGGTGGGCCAGACATCATCTTGGTATGATTCTGATCCACCCTCCCCCTCACTTCTGGCCCCCTGCTTTGGCACTCACTGACATCAAATTAAGGGGGCCTGCCTTCCTGATCTGGAGAACTCCCACAGAGCTTGGAGGAATTATACTGACAGTATAATTCCTCCAAGCACAGAGGCAGCATTTTATCTTGTCAATGGGAAGCCTGCGGGTTTCCACTTCCTATCCTAATTATGCATTCTGGTGCTGTTACTTGGCCTAAACATAAAAGCAAGCACACAGAGGGGTGCCAGATGAAACTAAAATTGGAATCAACAGTTGGATCAGATCTTCATTTGTACAGTGCCTACTTCCCAGGACACTGCAATATAATTCAAATTAAAAAAGATGTCACCAAACCTTGAATTAAAACTTGTGGTTGGTGAAAGGGTGTTAATTGGATTGATGGATTTTCTTACACTTTGATTCAGATGGCTAGGTTTGTAACTATATGGTGCCTTCTTCCCTGCAACTTATTAGGTCTGTTTGGCCCTTCACAAGGGTACGAAGTGTTGCAGATGTGGCCAGCTACCACTTCAAATAGCACAGCAGTTAGGAATGACCCACTGGGTGATAAGGCATCAAAACACATAACATTTAGTACTTCTTCTACTTCTTCATGGGTTTTGGCTTCACAGAAAGGTCTGTTCTGATCTAATGCAAATGTGCATTGTTTTATGAATGGTGACAGCAGGTACTAATCAATTTTGAGGACAAGGGCATACTGGGGGAAGCCAAATCCTTCTCTTAGTGTCATCCTCAAGACAAACCTATATTTTTTTCTTTTTTGTATTAAGGCCTTGGGATCCTAGGATTTCCCCAGTGTGTTGTCAGTAACCGTGTGTTGTTCGACCCCCGAACATTGTCAGTAACCTCGAACATCGTCAATAATTTGATAACAACTCCCCAGATCCCCGTGGTACCATCAACTTGAATCAACATGCAAATTGAGACCCCTGAAAATGATGGCATTCAAGGAAATAAGCCTGGATGGGAATTTGGCAACATTTCACCAAATGTCTTTTCCTGCAATAATCATTTGGGGGATTTTCTCATAGTAACAATGATTTCCTCTCTTATCTATTTTTGAATACATGTACCAATAAGCTAAGCCAATTTCCTGTCTCTTCACAGCTAATGCTGCCTCTCGGTAACTTATCTGCCACAGACCTGTTAATAACACCAAGATAAGGGATAAAAAGCTAATGGGAGTGATCATCATACATGTATAGTTCATCGCAAGAACCTATGATAAGGGTGGGGAAGACATGATAAAAGTTCAGGCTGTTGTCAGGCAAGTTCATCCCAAAGTGAATTTTTTTATCAGATGACTCCATAAAGAAGAAGAAAACACTAAACCATGTAAAAGACATTGAAATGCATATAAGAAACTAAACCAGCGATTTTTATAGGTTGTCAGATTATTTCTATTATTAATTAGTATCAGTTCAAGCATTGCCACAGATTAATTTTGAACTCATTTAGCTTCTTTTTTTTTTCTTTCTCATTTAGCTTTAACGCCTCCTTTCTTTAAAGTGGGTCATTGAACCATTCTTTTTAAGATGGCGATTTGGCCTTGTGGTTAAGGCGTGCTGCTCCTGAGTGCTGGCATTGCTGGCGAGAGTCCGGTAGGAAGCTGTGTCTCTCGCCTTTAATAGAAACCTGTTATTATTTCATGCCCATTAGCTATGAGCCAACAATTTAGAACAGTTTGGAACCTACACACCTTTGGCAGGACTTAAAGCTTTATTTCAGGGGCAAGGCATGGTAGAAATCAAACTGTGACAGGCAGGATGGATGAATGACTTCAGTCAGGATTAACAGGAAACTGTGAATAAGACCCCCAACATTCAAACAAAAATACACATTTAATTAGGGTTGTATTGTTTTATGAAACTATTAACTTTCTGAACTAGGCCTAGATGAATGTGATTTATATAATTCACCGCACACTTTAGGGGGATACTTTGATGGATTACAGTTTTTTTGCAATTCAAACCAGCAGCAAAACAGAAACAAATGCAGATATGGTAATTCTTAATTACCGTATCTGTATCTTCTGTTAATCCAGGGCTATTAATGCCTGCTTCAGCCCTGGAAAATTTATTTTAATGCACTGTACTTTTAGTTTGTTTGAAATAAATTCTCAATTAAACTAAATTAAAAATAAGAAATGCTTTTACAGAACATGAGAGTAAACAATTTGCAAGCAGTGTCCTAAAAAAATTGACAAAAGAGGACCTTGAAACGAGGGGCCATGATGTAGATCAACGTGAACTGGCAACAAGGGTTGGAAACATCTATTCTTGAACTTGAGAAGATCATCAAGGATAGTGCTGTGAAAACATCCCTTGATCCCCTTCCTGAGTCTTTGCCCAAGGAGGTTCTTCCTTCAATTCTCCCTTATCTAGTGAGATGTTAATGGCGCCATGTGTTTTTCCACATGACATGAAATTCGCTTTATCACACCACTTCTGAAGAAGGAAGGTCTAGATACCACTGATTTTTAACTACCATCCTGGCTCTAATCTCTCAAAGCATCTTGAGAGGGTAGTTGCTACCCGTCTCCTTCAACACCAGAATTTGAGCAGCATTGTAGAGGCTACGAGTCTGGTCGATATATAACTTGTCTCATGGCATTTTGTCCCAAAAAATGCACTTGCAGTCAAAATACATTGCATTGGACATATTAGGGCTGCAGTAAATAGCTACAACCCAAAAAAGTTGCTCCTGCAAAAACTCAGTAAAACAATAGATTTTCTGGCAAGAGTGAACAGAACACACTGACAGAAAGCTTTGTGCTGAACGACCCCAAGGAAATAATTAGCAAGACAATTAGCACTTTCCAGTATGTTGGATTAGTGTGTTTGGTGAAGGGAGCTACTCAGTTGTTACAGGCTTGGAGGAATTATACTTTAATTCCTCCAAGCTACAGGCAATAGGAGGCCAGTCACGGATCCAGTGTGGCATGTCAGATTATGTCAAACATCTTTGACAACATAGTTTTGTTTGAAAGAGGAATACATCACAGATTAGCAGACACTGCGTGAGGGAAAAGTGACAATGGCATCGAAGACACGATGGAGGTATTTATAATACCTCCATGAAGGCATGAAGAAACCAACGATGGAGGTATTTATAATTCCTCCATGAAGACATGAAGAAACCAAATGAAAATCAACATGAGAGAGGAGTAAACAATGCTACCAAACGACCAAGGATTTTGTCATATAAACTACAACAAACCAATCAATTGCTGAATAAACCATGTGGCAGAGAGTTGCACCTTGCTTTTCTTATGCATGTCAGAGCAAACATTAGTTCCTTCAAGCCAATCGGGTGAGGCCAAGACATAAGACAAAGAGGATGTTCTGTTGTAACTTCTATCAACACAACCAACCCTATTCAAATCTTTCCATTATATTGAGTTGATAGAAATATTTAGCACCCATTGTTGATATTGCAATTTCAGGGAGGGGATCAAATCAAAATGGGATTTCAGTTAATGGAAACATGCTAATCTAAAAGCACTCTAACTGATATTCTAACTAGTTGAAATCACTGAGCCAGAGAGGAATTTCAGTTCCTCAACTCGCCACTAGATGTCCTTTACATCATAGTACACACCTTTGCCATCCGGTCTCCAGGCCAGTGTTGTGACCAGACTCTCCTCTGTGATGGGTGAGAGCATCCATACTTTTTGCCATGACAAACGGTAGAGAATCACCTGAAAATAATTGATTCAAATATATAACACACAAACACCCTCAAGGGCCATGAAGCGGAATTACTGATATTGAAAGTACTGATACTGATATTACAGATAACCAGCCTGTTTTAAAAATTGTCAGAACATCTTCATAAAGCATAACATGAAGCCCTACTGAGTAGCTTCAAATGGCCTCTTCTGTACTCACCAGGGCCAGCTATGGCTTCGGCCCTGACAGAAAAATCTGACACCAATACAATAAAGCATAACATCTGAAGCCGACAGATTCCACAGGGAATCATGGCTGATATTCATAAAATGAAGCAAGTGCTCTTTTACTTCAAATCTGGCAGCACATTTAAATTGGACATTGCTGTGCAAATCTTAAGTAAAAGTATTTGCTAACTTTTATGAATACCAGCCACTGAGTCCAGAAGAGACCACTAAATATAATATATCATGAGAAAAAAAAATGCATGAAGTAAGTTCAGACGTGAACTTAAACTCAGTTCTGAGATGCCATATTCGCCCTTTCCCAATCTGCTCTCAGAAGGTCAGGTTAGCTACAGTTAGCATTCGGCGGTAAATTGGGAGAGTGAAACAGAAATACACCCAGTTTTACAGTTACCTCTCCTTGAACATTAGCCACAGCAATCAGATCCATTTTTGGTGACCACGCCATACAGAGACATGTTTCTCGTCCACTTGGCGAAAGCTGCTCTGTTCTGGCATACTGGACAATCATCTAGTGGTGAATCAGCAATACGATACAACTTAAATTCCCTGAAAAAAGTTTGTGACAGATCAGTCATGGGAATAACAAATGCAGGAAAAAATCATAAGAAAGAATGAACATGGATTATATGTAATATGTTTCTTGTTTCTTATTTCTTGTTTCAAAGAAACACATTCAGTTATTAGAGTATCTTTAATTCCTGGGTTCCTCCTACGATTAACATAATATTATATACCACCTGATATGGATAAAAATACAGATCTACCACTCTAAC
Source organism: Notospermus geniculatus (assembly GCA_002633025.1). NCBI lineage: Eukaryota > Metazoa > Nemertea > Pilidiophora > Heteronemertea > Lineidae > Notospermus > Notospermus geniculatus. The sequence continues at coordinate 267,408 of NMRB01000556.1, forward strand.
CTTTGGGACTGGCAGGAAAGAGGGGATTATTCAAGAAATTTAACTCCAATCTGTGAAAAACAAGGCTTCAAAGGTGTGTCTACTTAATTACCATCAAAGGTCCAAACTAGTCCTAATTACAGCACACAGTCACTCACTCATGACCCAGGTGACAAGAACAATTAAACCACTTCTGAGCTAACCATTATGCAGGTAATTAAGTGGTGGTAGGCCTAGGCTTTAAAAGGAAGGTTGTGGCCTTGGAGTGTCATTCAGAGCATGTCACCCAGGAGTAAGGATATACTGCACTAGTTTTTTCCCCAAAATTGAGGATACATACAAAATTTAAACAAGCATGGGACTACTGACAAGTCCAACACCCAGACCAAGGTAGGCCTTTAAATATCTTCTATTTGTGATACCGATAGGCCGACATTAATTTATTGTGACATAGGCCCTAATGGACCTTTGGGTCGTAAGTGAAGTGAAAGGCCTACAGTACAGCCAAATCCCTGTTTAATGGTACCGGTACCCAGGTCCCAGCAGTAGTCCTTACTCTCTACTCTAGGCCTACCCTGATTAGTCAGTTCATGACTTGAGGTTGAGGGGTGTGTTGGCTGGTTGGTGCAATATAACACACTCACACAGTCACAAAATGTAGAATAGGAATAGGGCCTAAAAGTTGTGGCCGGGTAAGCTGTGTATGTAGGCCAGTCCAAGGAAGGCATCGATCGGCTACGTACAATACACTCGTCTTAGCCTTGGCCTACAGCAGCAGCAGCAGCAGTAGGCCTAGTAGGCCTACATGGACAGCATGCACATGGCCATGCAGCAGCACTGCACTGCATGTGCATGCAGTGGTTGCAGGCTGTCATGTCACTGTCCTGTGTCATGGTGTCCAGCTGTCAGCAGTCAGTGACAGTGCCAGTGGTCAGTTTGTTCACAGTAACGACTAAAATTACACTGATTTTTAAAGCGATCCCACAAATTTATGCAATATCTCAACATCGAGCTTGTACTGAAGCAATAATCGATGCGAAAATATATTTATTTGCGGCACAAGAAAGGTGTAAATCATGAAATTACAGGAAAAAACGTAAACAAATCTCATTCACGTGTTGCACTGGCCGCAGCCATATTGGTTTGAAAGCATCGAGGGATGCAATTGGTGGAGAGCAGATTAGGTTCAACCAATCAAAACGCGGCTAATGAATTAAACCCCAGCACCGAGCGATATTCGACTCCCCTGAATGCACAATGCAATGAGCACTGCTGCTGGAGAGAAGTAGCAGACAGTACGTAATAAAAAGACCGATTTCTTTCTGTTTTGTGCTCCGATTTTCCTAGTGAGGTAGCTGAAAGATAGTTGCGGATATAACGAGGATACATAGCATGATGCATTTCTCAGAGCATTTTTATTTTGCCTGTTTTTGTCGTTTTCAATTTACACAACTGACTGACACTCCATGATGCACTGCGCCTGCCATACAAAATGCATTGTGCTGGCTTCTCCGCTTGGAACCAAGCCAAGCGTTTTTGTTTGGACCCCTGCTTTGTAGCCTGTTTGTGTATTGCTTTGTTGTGTTTTTGGTGGGGATTGTTTTGTTCCCTTCGACACATTTAGGAACTGCCTAGGCCCCTAGGCCCCCTAGCCTATGGCTAGCCTATGCCTAGCCTAGGCTAGGCCTATGCCTGACAGTGAAAGTGAAATTAAAGTGAAATAATAGGCATATTTAGGGTAGGCGTAGGCCTAGGCCAAGAATACCCATCCCATGCCCCATGGCTTCTTCGGCATGTTCGGGTAGGCTAGTTAAAAATGTTAGGGGCCTAGGGTAGGCCTACTGAATTTTTCACTTTCAGCAGGTTAGGCCCACAATTTATTTGCCACGCCTACGCTTCAGTTCAGGGGAGTTTGATAATAAGAACCTCCTCCCTGGTCATGAAGCCCTGTCATACACTCCCCCCCCCCCCCCACTCTCCTCCTTAGAAAAATGACCCAGACAATTCAGTTCATGTCTCATCTGCTATGATGTTGCTCTCATCTTGAAGATGCTGTGTTCACCCTTATCACATTTTCTGTCTTTATTTTGAAAAGATCAACATTCCAAAAGAAGAAATTATCTGCCACCTATGAGGTCATAGGGTTCTTAAAAAGTCCGATTTGGGCAGGTGTGCTGTGATCTGGACCCTGGATGAAATGCTTCCTGAATCAACTGCCTCACTCATCTTCATCACTCTAACTATGACTGGAATGATAACACACATCATATATACAAAGCATTATGATTTTGGTCCAAGATTCTGTGAAAAGCTTTTCAGTTTGAAAATTAATTTTTCTATGAGTGACCTACAAAAATTATTGTCCATATACAGGACATTCGAGGTCTTCAGTTCACAATGTTTTCATCATTGGTTGATGGAAGAATACTCGTGTGATGCCCAAACACTACATAGAAATATGCACACGCCTCCCAGATCACAATCTGGAAGAGGCAGCCAAAACATGTGACAATTGTGTGCATTTTGAATATCTGACACAAAATGAGTTGACAGTTGACATGTCAGCAGCTGTAGGACCAGGCCCTCTTCTCCCTCTTACTTGGCCTACATCATAATTTATGTGGCCTAATTCACTATTATTCAAAAATCAACAAGTCCTCTGAACATTCCTTGTAATTACACAAAATAGGGCAGTGGTTCACTATCTAAATAATTACCACCATTCCATGCCTGCACTGTCTCAATATCTGACCTCTTATTACAGCTTCCTGTTTTGTCGGTGTCACTTTAAACTGGCCTGAACCCACCATACATTCACACAGATGAATCCACACCAATATGCTAGCCACTCCCTGTTTAGCTTGGGATGAAATGTATCCATCCAACTTACACTGAATTTGACTTCTGGTGTCTCTGGAAGCTTGAAGCAATAATCATGGTGCTTGGAATTTATCACCACCGACAAATGCTTGTGTGGTTCTCATTAGCAATTTGAAAGACAATCCCAGACTTCTAAGTGCTTCCCACTTGTTGAATGACTATCAGTACCAGTATAGTTTTGAATGAGACTGGGAGCATCTTGTTGCCCTACTTTCCTATTTTGATCTGCTAACAGGAAATTTCATATTTATACAACTGCCACGTACCAGTCAGTAAAAATGTCTAATTGGTTCGGATTTAGTCTTCCTGGTCATGAACTACATGTACCACAGTAATTGGAGTCAAGGAACTGGCCAAGTCACTTCCTTCTTTGCATGTACAGTCTTGTTCGTATTAATATCAACACCTGTTATCTCAAATATCTCATAAACCATCAAACCAATTTAAATGCGGTTTTCTGCATCAAATTATGCAGAAAACCGCATTTAAATTGGTTTGGTGGTTTATGAGATATTTGAGATAATAGGTGTTGATATTAATACGAACAAGACTGTACATTTACTACAAGTGGGGGGGGGGGACAACTATTGAGTGTGTGACATTGGCATTGTGCCATTTCTTAATGTAATTCTTTCTCTCATTCCAGCGAATGTAAAAGAAGGATAAAAGGAAGAATGTGTGGTGAAACAAAGGAAGGTACGGGGGAGATCTCAGTGGAATTGGAACGATGTGTCAATCGATTACGGAACACCAACCCGGAAAAATACCAGGAACTTTGCAAAATGCACTTGTCGTTTTTATTAGACTTTCCATCCATGGAAGAATTCCTAAACGAACCATCTCCAAATGCAGCAGAGACAGCTAGAAATAAGAAGGCGTTCACACCATTTTCAAAGCGAAAAAGTATGTAGAAATCGTGTGCTTTATAGGAGTATTGTCATAGATTTTATTTGTCGTTTTGAAAGGAATGGTACTCTGTGCTGAGGGGATGTGTCTGACTAAAAGAAAACTGATGTGATGGGACTACATGTAAAAGAAGATCGATGGGAGTGCTTGGCTGTTTAGCCAACAGTGGTCACATAATTCATCTTCATGATAATTTCTCGCTGCCGTTTTTCATCTGCACTAAATTGCCTGCATACTTTATCAACCAATGAAATACCCAGTGGCAGTTTCAAAATCATTGGCCATTATTTCCGCGCTGCTGATAGCTGGAATTGTCAACTTCCTTCTGAGATGTAGGTGTAGAGCCAGTTGAGGCAGCTTCTTTGAAAGCTGGTCTGAAAAAAACGTAAATTCCGTCTGCTGACGTCAATGAATTTGACATTGTTGTATAATCCTGCATGACATTGACTCATCCTTTTGTGACCCTTAAATTCATCCCATTTTTATAGTGGGGTGAAAGTTTTCTGGATTACCGAATTAACAATCCCCTATGGCAACCATCTTTTTCATTGCATAATTCTTGTTCTCCTACTTCTGTCTGAACTTTGTCCACGGGTATTGTCACCGATCACGGGGTATTGTCACCAATGCTATCTGTGGATAGATGGGAATAGCTCTTTGTCATGGGCATAAATAAAAGATGAGACAGGATCTTGCTGGGATCCTGTTGCGTTCAACTGCCGCTGGGTCTGAAAACACTGTCAGTGTCATGCCCAATGGCACATTTGCTGTGTATGAAAACGCAAGTTTCTCCAAAAGTAATCCACAAGAATTAGCGTCAAATCGTATGACATGGTTTTACATATAGCAACTTATTGGTATTATTTCATACAAATCGTTATGCCGATGGGGGTCATTATGTTTAGCTGTCACCAATGACTAATAATGGTATTTACGATTTGCCACAGTTTGAGTTTTAGAAGGATGGGGGCAGCTGTGGGTTTGGACTCATCAGGGTGTCTTGTTGTATTGTACAGTGTATGTAAGAATTTGATGAAGGGGTTAAAAATGCACACATTACTGGTGTTGAAACCACCGTCCCTATGCAGATTTACCCATACATGACAAAAGTAAAAGGAATACAGGGTTTCCGCCAGGAAAAAAAATGAGGGTACGGACCAAAAAAAAATTTTTTTTTGAAAAAAAAATTTTTTTGAAAAAATTTTATTTTTATTTTTATTTGTTTATTTTGGTTTTAAACGATGTTTAGTGCCATTTTAGGCGTATTTTGAAGCATAAAATCACTTTCCATCGTGAAATATGATGTTAAATGGTGAAAAACAATGAATACTGCTGATAAATATGTGAATTTATCAAATTTTTGAGGGTACGGATCCGTACCCTGGAAAAATTTTAGGGTACGGAATTTTACCCATTTTACCCTCTGGCGGAAACCCTGGAATAGATAACATTTGGGAATCCACCACAGTGCTGAAAAAGTTCAGTTGTTCAAAGGTAGCCGTTAAATGTCTACAAATTTTCATAGCCGGATATCTATGATTGAGATACTGCCAATGGAAACAGAAAGGACTTAGGTTATGGCGATTAAAATGGTGAAAATCAAGGAATTTTTGTAGCCAAATGGCGAAGTTGACAAAATCCTTTATAGCCAAATGGGAAAATCCTGTAGCCAATGGCGATGAAAACAGCTACTTTTCGAGCCCTGTCCACATTTCGAAATGTAAAATAATTGCATTCTCCTTTTCAGGTAAATGTATACCCACAACTGGTGCTGCCCTAACAGAGAATTCTATCAACCAACTTTATGAACTTGTGCAATATCTTGGAAGACCCCACAGTAAGTCGCATGCTTCTTCCTTCACATTTTCAGTTTGAAAGGTTCAAAAATGTCCCTGTCCTAAACATTTCTATTATAGCCCTGGCATTGATGCCATTGAGTTTGACCTGCAGAAACCCTAAAAAGGGAGCGGCACCCATTGTCACCACCTTTTATCTCTCCTCCAAAAAGTCTCAGGAGGTAATACCAAACCTCAAAAGATGACAGTGTTGAGTAACATCAGGTAATGCCTTCTTTACCCTCTTGAGGATAAATCTGTAGTTTTCTTTAGAGAAGAATGACCAGGACATTTTTGAACTGCTTTGTTTGATATTGTTTGATTGATGTACCGGTAACCTTATTTGATGTTTGCTAACTTCCATTCTGGAAGATTCCTTATCACATAGTTGGGTGTGTTAGTAAGCGACCTGAGCAGGCCGTGCTTTTCAATTTTGACTCTTTACCTTGAGTTCTCCATTTCTACTTGTGTCTTTTTGATTTGAAAGATGGTTCTTTTTAACAGAATCTATGGGTCATATTTTAGAACGCTCCTAAGTTAATTAAGTCTATTGTAAAACCATAGAGAACAATAGGTTGAAGGTGGACCTCAGTGTTTATAAAAGCGTTCCAAAATACGGCCCTACATGCCCTATCTCCCATTCGGCACTGTTTTTAAAATTGACTACTTTGACCAAAAAGCTAAGTCTGCCATCTTATTGGTCGATGGTTTAATAGTCAATTTTGAAAAGAAAATAATGCACTGATTTTCTTCTCTTCTGGAAAATCAGTGAGTGGTCCCCACTTGTTTATGATGTGGGTTTTAGAAACTTTATGTGGATTATATAATTAACCAACTCCTGGTGATTTTCAACTGTATGGATTTCATTCTGAAAGGTCTCTCTAATAAGCCCTCATTTTGAAGAGAATCACTTACCGGTAGAATGGATTTGTGGCAAACTATTGACAAGTGCACTGACTCTTTTAATTTGTCCCTTTCATTCATTGGGACGCTCTTAATAGCCCCAGGAAGTGTATACAATAGTCAACACATTTTATCCTCTAATTTGTGAGGTTTTAACCCATTCAGTCACAGATTTCCTTGATAATACCACCCACCCCATTGTAAAATCCTTTTCCCTTGGGAAGGATCCTGGTACAAGTATGTGCTTTTCTCTGTGTGCACTATATAACATAATCAAATAAGAGAAAGACTGACATGACATGACTGAAGTGCACTGATAAAGAAAAGCAATGGCAAGGTGGCAATGCCGGTAGATAACCAGTGGTCATTATAGAATAGTAGAAATTAATGGCAGGGCAGGCATTGCTTGTGATAAAAACTTCCATTTTAAGCAATGTGCCAGCGTTCTCCGCAATGGCTTTTGTGAGGGTGGCCCACCCTCCCTACCTTGGCATTTTACCACCCTGCCTTAGAATAGCCACCCTACCTTACAATCCAATTTTGTAATGGTTTTCTATTACACCCCCTACCTTAAATTCGTGACCACCCTATCTTATGCAGAGTAATGGGAAATCCTGGAATTTCAAGGGTACCACCCTACCTTAAGAAATCCGGTGGAGAACACTGCGGATGCCTTGAATTCAAATGATGATTTGGGTTGGGCCCCTGGGACATGATGAATTTTGTCTTTTATGGGTGCTTTTGAATCCACAGATCGATGACTAACTTTAAAATTGGCATTGTTGAACTTAGATTAGATAAGAAGCAATTGTTCCTTAGTTGACTGCATCAAAGGAAGACATTAGGTATTGTAAAACCCATTGATCAGTGTGCTACTTTCTTCCCATTTTTCTTGCAAACCTGACATCTTTTTGTTCCCTTGTAGCATTCAGCCCACACCCAACATGACTATAAGTCAAGTGGGTAGGCGATATTATGACTGCCACTCAAAATAGATAGTATTCAGTGACCGTGTCTATTTGTTGTGATTTGGGACAATATATCTAATTTCCAAATCTAATTGCAAAATAATGAACAAAGGTCAAGGTGACAGGATGACATGACATACCTCCAAAGTTAATCCAGCACACTGATCGTGTGTCATACCTTTGTTACCACTATTAATGACGTTTTTAAACTGTCAAGCATAACGTGGGTCACTTTCTTCCTTCTTTTCATAAAAAACGTGGAGGCAGGATGCAACCATCTGCCCCCGTGGCCTCTTGAGGGTCCGTTAATGGTTTTCCCCCTTCGTGACAATTCATGACTGTACCCTGTTGCTTTTTCTAAAGGAACCATAACATTGACTAAGTGGGCTTCAGGCTGACTTGATCGAAGTGGCATGTGTTCAGTGCATTGTAATGCACACGCAAGTTATCAAACTTTAGTTGAAATGTGTGCACTCGTTTCACCCGTGGGCTAGCATGGCAACCAAGGATGAGCACTCATCCTTGTCAAAGACATTGTCTTCCTCCCAGTAGTCTTTCTACCCGAGCGTTACTTTCATTATTGACTTACTTGTAGAGTATTAAGTACACACAGATTTTTTGGTCCTTTCTAAACCTATCGGGCATTCGGGTCCAAAATGACTGTCCGTTCCTAAAGTATGGCTGAAGGGGTATTGTCGTCCTGGGTAGACATAAAGTGTACCCAGGTTCGATATCGTCAAGTGAAATTGTACACTGGGTCCACTTTCTTGTTACAAACTGTACCCAGGTTCTGATTTAGAGACCAGCTAGGCTCGCTCATTCTCAAGATCTCGATGGACACATGAATTAGCATAGGTTGGTTGCACGCTCCTCCGCCAGGTGGTACTTTTGCCATATCACATGATCAGACACACCCATCATGGCCATGCACACATGACACACGCACACATAAACGGGAATGACAACCTCACCCCGAGGTCTCTAAATCAGAACCTGGGTATAGTTTGTAACAAGAAAGTGGACCCAGAGTACAATTTCACTTGACAACATCGAACCTGGGTACACATTATGTGTACCCAGGACGACAATGACCCCTTCAGCTAAAGTAGGTCCGTGCCATACAAACTGATTCCCAATGGTTGACTCTACTGGCAATATAAAGCACAAGAAGTGTTTTTTTCTCATTTATACCGTTATAAAATTTATGACCCTATTAAGATGGTGTGGTGTTGAATAGGTAGCAAATATGACAATTGCCTCACTTCTCTGTGTATGGTCTCTCTTCAATTCAAGTTCAACCATCATTCAGTAAATTTATGAATATTCATGTTATGTCACTCCAGTGTTATTGTCATCTGAGTATGAAATACATGTAGGTCCAACCAACAGCAAACTTGTCCTGACTGAGGACACCTATCAATAATCGGCCCTTTCCTTGCCATACTGTAAAATATACATGTACATGTACTCATACTGTGTTACCTGATCCCACATAGGAGCTCTAGATTTCAATGTTTAATTTGGTAGTCACTGGCATGTTTGTATTGTAGTATGTATTACATAACTTTACTTGTTTTAATACGTAAAAAATGAGTGTAACACCTTGTTGTAGATCAACTGTTTTAATTGGTCCGAGGACCCGATACAAGCTTTCGACACTTACTGTGTCTTCATCAGGTATCTTGTTTTACATAGTCATAAGGCTACTAAGTAAACATATAATATGTATGCGGAAGTTTTACTGGCTCATGTTTGCAAAAGTTCTTCCACCTGCCCCCCCCCCCCTCGAGTGATTTACTGTGTCCAAATATTCATAGTAGCAAATTATGAGAGGTGTCTCCTCCTGTACCCTGTCTCTAGTGACCTTCAATCCAGACCACATAAATTATTGTAAAAATAGTGTTACTAAAACCATGTTGACACAGAATTTGCTCATGTCTGCAAATATTTCTTTCTTACAATACACTTGTCCTTTGTTGGACAAAACGCATTGGAGGGAAAATTGTGTTCTTTCAAATTTCTGGCCACTTTCTTTACTCCTCGTCAGACGAAGGATCAAGTGCTATTGTATCCCTGGCTGACCCAAATATTGGGAGTGGCCCGACAATGGTACTCTCTTATTTATCCTGCACCAGCATAGTTTTATTCACACCCTGTACTTCAGACAGTCTGCTCAAAATGATAGAAGTTTGCGGAGAAAGCCCAGTAGTTGGACACAGACTCACTATGACTGTACTACTATGCAACCCCCTTGGGGTGTATAAAAATGATCAGTCCATTGGCTTAAAGTTCCAGTTGAATGAATTGGCACACCGCTTTACCCACTGAGTGTGAGCTAGGATAAGCCTGCCTTTTCTTTTTCCCAACCCTTCAACTCTTAAGACTATGATAATACATGTATACCCAATTTCATCTGATTGCCCATGCTTAACTCAAGTGGTAAATTAGCAAAGTTAATTAGGTGATAAAGTGGATTTGTTTCCTGTGCTATAATCACAAGTCTACCTGACATCAACCTATCCACGCCAAGGCCCATGTTCAAAAAACTACTTAAGTCTAAGTGTGACACTTCCATCTTTTGTTCAACACAAAAGATAAGTATCACACTTAGACTTAAGTAGTTTTATGAATATGGACCCAGAGCTCACTGAGGCACAAACCTTTGCCTGTTTTCCTTTGCAGTTAATTTAAATTGGTATGGAGAACTGATTTATTTCATTACGGTACACAAAAACACATTCAAAAAAACACACCATTCTTTGGTCCAAGACCTACCCCATCTAAATTCTGCCTCATGCCATAACTACAGCAGTTGCCGCATCCGGTAGTTCTGCTCATTTACCCCTCTTGACACCCTGCATTTGAAAACGATACATCGAAACCAATTTAACCAAGGATGAAAGAAACTTCACAAAAGCATTAGAAGCTTGATTTGAAAGATTTCACGAGTATTTCACTGGCATTCTCACCAATTGTTCAGCATTCCCTCGGATCAATTACACGACTTTCATGATCTGTTCTACCATAAGGGAATGAGAAGTTTCCACGTTGTTGCCATTTGTTGAAGTTTTATGAGTTCCCTTGAACCCAGCGGAGCTTTATTCAGTTGTCAAGGCAAAGACTGATAAATGGCAGAGCATTCTCGTGAATTTTGTGGTCTTCCCTGAGTTCTGAGTTGGGTGTGTGAACAACCTTGAATTATCAAGCTGAGCATGAAATCAAGTGGGTCTGTGGTGCAAATCCTTATGGTAACATGGGTAACCAGAAGTTGAGCGTTGTTGTGAACATTAGGATTTTCCAACAACCGTTTTCTTGGGATCATGGACTGAGTCTATTTTCAACATTGCCCACAGCGTATGGCATTTATCCGTTTGTCCAGCATGCAACTGTACACTGGGAGGATTATGAAGTGTCAACATGGACACATGCCAGTGTCGCCCTTGATATTATGCATTCTCCAGCATGTCGACACTGTATCGAAATTCTAAGTTGTCCAAAATGCCTAAATTGAAAGGTGACCCATATCCACTGAACGAAAAAAATCAAGGAACGCCCCTTCAGAATATTCCTTAATGCTTCTTGAGTAGCTTCCCTTGTTTCTGTCACCTTGCTTTTGTCAATGTCAAGAAGTGGCCCGAGGTGGTTCTGATGTTCAAAAATAAAGTGGCATGGAGTTCAATTTAGGGTTGATTTGCCTGCATTTCTGACAATGTTACGTTTTCCCCAAGGCGTATGTGACTTTGTGAACGCGTGTCTACTCTGATTTAGTACCCGCAAGGTATTGGTGGACTATAGGATAAAAAAGTCGTGGCAGTCGCCCGAAGTTGTGCAAATGATTGTGTTTCATAATTCATGGTTCAAACTGTCGTGGGTTTCATATCTCATTTTCTACATCATGATGATGTGGGAGTATTTGATAAATACCATGAAACTGTGGCGTTCTGCCTTTGTTTGAATTTCTCATGACTTTCTGTATTTGAGAAAGTTTCTTATACACAGAACAATTACGATGGACTCTTGTGATATTTGCTTAGCACATGTCCCAACCACAGTCAGACCAAACACAAGACCTACTATGATATATTGTCTCATAGGTAGAGATCCATTACAAATTTGTGCAATCTCAAATTTGTGGTCTCCAAGCTACAGATTATACTTTACCTTTACCATTCCAATGCTGGGTGCAAACATTGCCAGTTGAAATTTTGAATTTTCAAACCTCGGGTATCTTTATTGAGCTATTTATAATTCTGGTCCATCAGAACTGAAGTTCAGTATGAACTCTATGTCGCAGTGATCTCTCAAATCAGTTGATGAAACGTGATACTGCAACAGGACCCAAAACAGGTGAATTTCAATGGGTCCAGAAAGCTGAATTTAGAACTGCAACCTGTCTCTGCTTGTTCTCATGAATCAAGGAGGTTGGGCCTTGTCATCAGGTTGTTCCTGGAATAGACCCTGCAGCCATCAATCAATTTCAAAATTACAGAGTCAGGTTCAAAGAACTGAAACCCCTTTCCTCATCCTGTGAGGTGGAACCTGTATGTCCAATCAAAAACCTGAATACCCATTCTGACCCTTATGACAGTCTGTCAGGGGTCACAGGTCATGATCCTCGTCGCTTATCAACCTGTTGCTGAGGCAGAGAACCTTTTGTGGGATACTGTACTATTGTGTTGAGGATGCAGAGATGGGACACCAAGGTTGAGGTGTCAAGGTAAACCTTAGGGTGGAAGGTGTGTGAAATGGGATATTATAAGCTGTTTTGATGATCATTTTGCTGATATTGAAACTATTTGAATTGGAGATAAGTTCCTTATCTGCTCTCTCCAGTTTAGAATGTCAGGTCTCCATCAGCAAAAACTCTGTCAACTCTATCAACTTGCCATGTGTTTTTGAAGATTCCCAATTACTTTCCAAAGATATTTCCATGAAATGACACTGCGGAGAAAACAGAGCTGATAACAACGTTGTTTTTTAGCTTTTTATCAGAAAAATAGCTCTATGATAACCTCATGTTTCACATTCTCATGGAGTTCCCTTTACATTGTCATTGTCGCCTACCTGTGATCAATGTCACCTTCAGAAATCCATCTGTTGTCTTATCAGCGACTGATGTAGGTGCAACAGACAGAAACCTTTTTGACATGTCATCGCAATTTTGAAAAATCACAACCACCCTATATCACAAGTTCCCCACAATGCAACCTCAAAAATCAGGAAATTATGGGATTCAATGTCACATTTTGTCCCTTGGCGATTATGTACAGCCATAAACCATGCATTCAACCTGTTGGACTGCTCCATGCTGCGCCCACCCACTCCTGAATCAGGTCCTATTCACTGCAGAGGAGTGAAAAACTTCCTATTCATGTTCTCTGTCCTATTTTTCTTGGCTGGTAACAGAGCTGAACAAGTGTCTGGCCGCGTTTAGAACCTGTCCCATCAACCTGAGTCCCCATCTCAGGTGCATAATATAATGATTCCATAGCGATTTCATTCATAAATCTGCGTCCTTCATTCATCTTTTCACCGCCATTCAAACTGGCCGCCTCCATTCATACGAAACCTAAGATGCAACCTCTGACCTCCGATTCTGTTTGCATTCTTCGCTCATCCTGTCTCTTCATTGTTGGCAGACATTTAATGACCTAGAAACGCATTAACCCCCGAACAGGAGCTGACATTTTCAAAATGTCACAGGAAATAAGGGTGACCCTACTAAAATGATCTAGCAAGGCATATGTATGGGAGGGTCACCTCCAAATTTGGATCTTTTGAGGAAATTGAGGAAAGACTTCAGCGAAGGATGACCTTGAACTTTGAAACATGACAGGAAATCAGTGAAAAGTTTGTTTTTTTTGGTATGCACCTATAAAGGGTTCCATAAATCCCATAGACTTGTGAACTGGCCATCAATAAGTCAAAGGAGTTTTAACTCCTTTTTAAAAAAAATCTCAATCACAATGCAAAATATGCATTCAATGAAACTAACTCAATCCCTGAAATGGCATGGAGCTTAACCCTTGTGAAAGACTGTCCCTCCAGGGTGCTGCTTCATTCACAGCCACATCCCAAGATTAGGGATAGGCCTAAGTCAAGATCAAAAGAGTGACATTTTTTTTAAAAGGGCAGGATGTTGAGGGTCTTCATGATCATCAACAAATAGGATGTCATTCTGGGTGGGTATTCTAGGGGGTGTTCCTGGGGATCTTGAGCAGTGGATTGAAGAAAAAATGAAGAGGGTAGTAAAAATGAGTATTTGATGCTGTCCCTCATTTTGGGTGAGATAAATGTATTGAAAAAAAATTGCATCATTGGTAATGTCTGGGGTCATGCGGTGCACCCAATCCCCTTCACCATTATATTATAAAACAAGGTTTCCTTAGCCTAAAAATATGATATATTTTCATAAACTCCCAGAGTTCAAGTGATTCTGCCTTGGCCTAGCTGTCCCCTTGCTCAACCTAATTGCTAAAAATAGCAATTATCCCCCTTTTCCCAACATCTTTGAGTGCATTGCCTAAAACATTCCATGAAAAGCGAAACGGTTGAAATGTGCTTGTAAACCAAGGTTCCCAATGTTCTTTCTGGTATAAAATCTGTGTTGATGCCCTGGAGCATGTGTGTTTAGGTCCCTGAGCACCTCCTGCGGCCACTCTAATAATCTGAAGCACACTCAACCTAAACTGAAGGTCACTCATGTGCCTCCCCGGGACGTTCAACAGGTTTCATAAAAGTGGTTGCTTGATCATAATTTGATATTCATATGCTGGCAGTTATTTTCAAATTTTAAATGTTTGGTCATATTTTTTTATCTGATATTGATAACTATACTGGTTCCTTCCTCTTAGCCTCAGTCACCTCCCTATAAAAATATATACCGGTACCGTGATCAGCAATTTACCAAAGGATATGTTGCAAATTTTATATTTTTTTTCTCCGAAAAATGATAATTCATCATGGTTTCCTTTTGGTATAAAATCTTGTTGTAGGTCAAGAATGTTGTGGAGAGTGGGTTCTTTCCACGTTCCTTTTGCAGCAACAGTTGGTTCTTCATTTGAAAAAGAAAATTTGAAGTGGGCAGCTGCTTATGTTTACTCGCACTCAGGTTTTTAACTGAAGTTTATTTTAGGGGTTGTACACAGAACCAAAATTGTTGCATTGAATGACCAGATTCTACATGGTCAAGTTAACTTGAATCTCTGCATCCACGCAATTAAAAATCTCAGGAAACGTTTACCTTTCTCTGATTTGAAATTTGAAATTCAGTGTTTGCTAAATTCATACGCCTTGATAATGATAGTTCAAATATCAGCAGAATTGGAATAAATTAGGGCTATATGAAGAATTGTGCAAGACATCTACAGAGGTTGGACATAGGGGCTAATTAGCAGTGCATCTCTGACAGGTTAATAAGTGCATTACTATAGACAGGAAATGATGGCAAAATGCATCATTTGCTGCTTGAGAGCTTCTGAACAGAATGGCTATTTCCTTGATCTACCACAAGGCCAATTTCAGGGGCAATGTGCGATAAGCTAATGTTATGTCCTTGAAAAGGTCAACTAAATTAATTAGGCTTGGAAAGAAAGGGGGAAGAATGAATGGACAAAAGGCTAAGTACTAGAGGATGTTTGGCTATAGTCACTGTGAAACCAGGGGTGCTTTTCCTGACATTGGAGACAGGTAGGTGCTGATTGTCCCTTTTCTTGTCAGGGTTGACAGATAAAGAGTGATTAAGAGTAACTTTAGGTAAAAGACAATGTTGGCCCACATATCCTGAATAGCTGGGATTTGTTGCACAAAAGATTAAAAGTTGGTTTAGGCGTACATAACAAGCAATGGAGGAGATGGTGATTTTTCAAAATGTCCGTGTCATGTTGTATGGACAGGGCGAAGAAATTTTACATTGCCTGCAGACCTTGTTTGACCCTTTGAAACCCTCACTTTTTCATTTTCATTTACTCACCTTTCAGGTCTCAATTATTTCTTGATAAAAAATCAACACAGTTTGCTCCCCTTTCACGGTTTTAGAAAGACTGGCATAAAGTATAAAAAATTGGTAGTCAGTGTCACTGAGGCAAATTCTAAAAATGGGATGGAAAATCCTGCTAAAACCTAGCGTCCACTAGGGCGCGGACAAGACGCGGAACGCAAATTTAGCAATTCCGCATTCATTCCGCAACCTCTCCGCATATTCTTGAAAGATTCCGTTCACTGTCTTTATCATTCCTAAGCAGTTCCCGGCATTTCCGCACGTTCGGGAGAGGGCGAAATTTCCGCATCCAAATTTTGATCAAGACCAAAATTTCGACGCGGAAATGAACTTCCCGACACATTCGGCAACTTGTCTGCATTGTGGTGCGGACATCGTCAGGACATCCCGCCTTTCTGTAACACTTCCGCAAACGCTCCTGAAAGCTTCCGCGGTGCGGGCAGCTTCGCGAAGGCAAGCAGAAGCCACGCGGACTGTTTCAGGAAAGCGCGGAGCCGATGCAGATCAAAATAAGCGAGTGCGCGAAGC
>NMRB01000556.1:310794-323481 GCA_002633025.1 Notospermus geniculatus
TTGTTAGTTCGAAGGTACACAAATCCCTTCTGGATGGGTCCAGGTGCCAGACTGTGGGTGACCTGCTGCTGATGGATGTCCCTGATGAATGGGAAAACCTCCGAATCAACAGGATTCTCGGCTCGTCAATTGAAAAAACTCCCGCCACTTGTCAGACGGTATCTTGTAAAAAAGGCAAGAATAAACTTCTGTTTTCTAAATAAATTTTTTTTTGAAATAAAAATTTTATTTTTTTATTGCCTCCTCCCAGAAATTTCCCAAGCACCATTTTGTGAAGTGTCAAAATGGAAGAAAAAAAAACTTTATTTTTATTTTTTTTCCGACCACCTCACAAAATTTGTGGGAAAAAAAGTTCGTGAAACAAGGAATAAAAAAACTCTCGCCTAAGAGGGTTACTTTAGTGTATTGATTCTCTGTCAGTGGTTTTGTAATGTATTCCCAGACCAACCAACGAACAAAAAGCCATAGTAGAGATTGCTTGGATGTTGTGCCTGTGAAAAAAATGCTGCCTTGTTCCACTGATCTGGCCAGTCCACTTCTCATCTGGCATTTGGGTTGGTAGTGGTTCACTCCACATGTAGGATGTCTCAGGTCAAACCCTGGGGCCTGTTTCATAAAGTGACTTTAAGCTAATGGTACTTTTAACCAAATGGAAAATGCATTGAAGTTAATGGTACCGGTACCATTAATAGCTTAAAGTCACTTTATGAAACAGGCCCCTGATCCAGTACATGCAGATCACCAAGGCTGAATCCTGCTGGTCTCATGCTGCGGTCAGTGGGTGGTATGAATAAAAACAAGCCAATGCTTCTGCTTCCTATCAGCTGTAAATGCATTTGCACGCCCTGTACAAAAAATAGTAAAAGCACTACTTTATTCATTTGCCATATCACATTGTCAGGGAAAGCAGGAACTGAATGAAGTAAGATCTTCATTCAAAAAGATGAACTTGGTTCAGGGAATGTTGCAGCAGCCAGGATGCACAATCAGCAGCTCATTTAGTGTTTGCGTTCCCTGCCAGTTATCAGTAGGTAGTAAAAAATGTACAACTCTTATTGACAAGTGAGTTACGACATCTGTCAACACCTGTGAATGAGATTAGATACAGTTACTCAGGAATAAAACATGGCAAATACTTGCTTGGCACGTTCTACATGCTCTAATTAGCGGGTAAGCAATGCTGTCTTTGAGATCTACTTGGTAGGTGTCGAGGTAAGGTTCTGTTGAGTCTGAAAAACATTCCCTATACTACTCGTTCAGTTCGGAAAGTGACACATTCTGCATGGCGATCACATTTTGAAAATGCAGACAATTTGCAAAGGGTGGCGTGTTTTGGCTCACCCATCTAAGACAGGCGAGTACCTTGTCAGGGTGTCCATTGCTGTCATCGTGGTGAACAGGGCAGGGGTGGCACGTTTCTTAAATTAACTGCCTAGAATCTTGAATCTTGGTATACAGGTACCTCGTGGCAAAATAAAAACTATCTGCAGGCAGAAAAATTAGTGTATAGTTTACACTCCGGGGGGGGTGGGGGGGGGGTGGGCAGTATCGTAGTACCCTCATTACTTTATGACAGGTGAGCACATTGGCCCTGACTTCGTCATTTCCGACAGTGTCTTATTTTAAACTGTCAAATGCTGTAGGCCTTGATTTAGGGTATGGTATAAATGGAAGGTTTGAGAAAAAATAGTTTATGCATTGCAGCCAACACTCCGGATGTCGTGTATGTCAATTCCGTTGCTGCTGGTGTGGAATGGGTTACAGTAATCATCGTAAAAAAGGCATTATTTTGCTGTGTGATATCTTTTCTTGAAAATGAAGCCAATTAAATGAATCTTTGCCCTGTCTGATTGAATCAGTATCTCATGGGAAATAATGATGCCGGATCTCAGCCAGTGATGGCGTATTGAAGCAGTGAAGGGAGAGGTAATGATTCTTATTTCTGTACATTTTGTGAAAAGAAGGGTTGCATCGTTTGGTGAATGCGATGATCACTTCTTGGGTGACACAAGGTCTGTTTTTGTTGATCGTTTGGAGCGCATGAAGCTAATGAAACTGAGAATGTGATTTTCTTTTACATGTAGGTTTTACCTTGGGAATGGAGGACGGCAGAATGGAGGCTATGTACTTTTCAGTAAAGAGGTGGACGAGGCTGCATTTATGTGACAATATGGCACCTGTGAGACAGAACCTATCGACCACAGTTACACTTACCATGACTAACAGCACTGCCACTGGAGCGCCAAGGGAATGGCAATTTCCTGATTAAGAAACACGGCACCTGTGTCTTCCTTTCATGTTTTCGGACCTCTTGTCTCATTTGTAAGAGTCCATTTGTTCAGTCTGCAGATGTACTGTCGAGGGAGCTGGTCAGTTGTCTTGTTGGCTACTGAACTAGTCTAATTTACGACTAGAAGAGTTGGTAACTCACAAATCTTTGGTCTCCTGTAGCCTGTTAGAGTTGGGTATTGATCCCGACGGTCCAGGGTGTGGCCATCTGTTGAACATCAGCAAGCCAGGCTTCTCTGACCCGCAACTTTCTGCATCTGATCAACTGAGTGAATGTTTCAAAGTGGATCCATGTCTTAGACGGCGTGCACGTGTAGCGACCCCTACTGTTTCTGTATCAGGGGTCCCACTTTACACAGAAAGCTGGCAGAGGTGGTTTCTAACATGTCGGACTGCATGGTTGCCTAAAACACTATCCGATGCCGAAATGAGGGTGAAGGAGCCTGTGCTGTGCTGTTGATATGATGCAGTAATGTTTAGTAGCACACGTCACCACTTTCGTTGCTCGTACAGGCAGTTTTCGTTATCGGCAATTTTTGTGGCGATTGCTTTACAGCAGACGTCACCACTCAGTGGTCTCGGGTCCAGTACTGATGGCCCGCACATCACCACAACTGGCAACTACGAGCAATTTTCGTGGTGAGAGATCAAACCGGTTTGATTTTCGGTAACTTATGGTCACCACAGAATTTCCGTGGTGAGTGGTTGTTGCCGGCCACAGCACACTTGGCCATTTTTGTGGCGACCATGAAAATTGCCTATATGAGCAACGAAAGTGGTGAGGTTCAGAGGCTGCTAGCTTTAGAGAGACCTACATGTTGCTCTTGGTGATTCGCCTATGCTGAAGTGAGAGATTGGTGTGCTCTCCGTACGTGAGTTGTTCAGCCATCATTCATGTGATTTGCATGCATCACAGCAGTCGCCATCATGATGAATAAAAAAATAGTAGGGAATCATTGTGAGGAAGCTCGATGGTTCTGACAGAAGTTACCGTGCAGAAAACTCCGAAGGTGGCCTACTGTGCGGTATTTTATTGGCAGTATCAAACAGGGATAAATGTTATGAATGGCTCTGGTTATTAATGACATTATGACTCCTTGGCAATTCTATTATGGGTGATATTGCTCGGGGATGGAAAGATTACTGCATTCAAGTGCATTTCTACATAGTGCAGGCTTTCAATGTTGCCGATTACCCTGTATCAAAGTACACGCAGAGTGCACAGGGCCCAGTCAGTTCATGGTTCTAGCAGCGGGGCATATTTCATGCATCATATACCTCCATCTTTAATACTGAACTTCCTCAGTGTTTAACTAATCTCCCCCCAGGTTTGAGCAGACAGTATCTTCTGTTGATGTTTTCTAAAAGCCTTGGAAAGGAATTTGAAAAAAATTGAAGAAACATTCTTCAGATGGCTCACAGGAACAACATTTCTTCAAATAGTTTTCAATCAGTTCCATAGGATGCATGAAAACTAAAGCCGGTGTCAGACTGGCACGTACGCGGTGCGTCCTGGAGGCGTTCCGCCAATCAGATTCATCGGTAGGTGTTTCGGTCCATGTTACCACGTCCCTGATTGGTTGAACGCTTTTCCAAGCGTTACGCGCCAGTCTGTCACCGCCTTCAGATGTCGTCTGCTCGACTCTGGGGGTAGATGAGTTAACTACCTAATCATCACTTCAGGGTACAATAACATCGGTTTCCTCAAACACTTTCCTCTGCGTAAACTTGGGAAAAATACTACGAATGAGTTGTAGTAGCTTTTGCTCATGAAGTTCACTTGTAAGCAAAGTGTTCATAAACTGCTGGTACAAGTTGATCCTTGTCGATTTCTATCTTTACCTGAGTTGGAAGCATTCCTTCAATGATCTGCTTGCGAGTGGTGCCGGGGATAGTTCGCCAAGCAGCCAACAAATGTAATACCGCCGTTGAGTATTCGCATACCATTCAAGTTCAGTGAGTTAACCCCACTGAATCAGTGTAGTAACGGTTGCTGGTGAACTGAACTCATCTCTTGATTGTGGAATCTGGAATCCATTCCCTTCAATCAGTTGCCTCAATTCAAGGTATTGTATGGAGCACGTGCGTAAATTGATTCAACCCTAGTTCAATTTCAGTGGTTATTTCCATGATCAAGCAATCTTCCTTGGCATCAAAATTATTTTTTTAAAAGATAAAAATCTGTTCACAATAAATCAACGATGGAGATGATACAGATACAGTTTTGCAGCAATGATGCCGGTGTAATGTTTTTCAGTGTGGGCATTTTTCTGTGTGATTCCCATTGTTTGGAACACACTGGGAATAGACTCACTGTTTCTCTGTGTGTCGCCCATTGTCAGTCACTGCTTATTCCGTCAATCTATTGTAATGTCACACTGGCACACGGGCCACACTGAAAAACGTTACACCTGTACTAAATTTTGGAGAATTCAATTCAGCCAACATCAACCAATCTGATTTGGCCAACACCGTCTGCAGTCAGAGCTGGACCAAAAATAACTGTTGCTAAAATTGCGTTGGGATCAACTGGTCAAATCAACTTCAATTCTTCAGTGAAAAATAAGAATGTAGCCAGTAACCATTGTGTTGGAGCAAAAATAGATGATCTATTTTTTGACAGGAGCCAATTCAATTGCATTTTATTTTCTCAATGGCAACATTGGCTGATGATTTCTGGAGCCTACTGCACTGCTCTGAAGTTCATACCATTTATCATTGATCCTGAGAAGAGTTTGAGAAGTCAAGTTGGGTTTTATATTGCTATCCATCCTCTTGATTACTTGACCTGGCAAAAACTTCTGCTCAGCTAATGGTAAGCTCAGCGACGAATGCTATGTCCTCTTTTAATCAAGGAAGACAATTGACCTGCCTGTTTTCCACTTGACTACTCCCAATCACAGCGAGATGGTCGTGGCGCCTGTAACGCTGCCATGGACCCTCCTCATCAGCCCATTGTCCGCTCTCGTTCATCACAAACCAAGCAAGCACACTATCACAGTTTCTGCTTCAGTGGGCCAAATATAATCGGCTTTTAGCATGGCCACTGATAGCGAGGAGAGACTGCCACCCTCCCATTATGGTGTAGAGGTAACCTGGACTGAGTGAATGATGGTTTGTGTTGTTGTCCTGTTGTGTGTGCCACAGGTTGTCAAAAAAAAGTGTCCCTGATAGGCCAATTAAAATTCCAGAGGGGACCAGGTTTAAAAACTCAATGGGGAGCCGCATAACTTTTTATCCCAGCATGTCGCGGAGTGGTTGTACTGAAGATGTCAACAAAACAGAGCAAAGGAACACAACTTCGTCACGTCACAAGGCAGGACCTTCCTGGAAGGTCCTTGACGCAGTGCAACATGGACCGAGATGTCAAACAAATAAGCTGCAACCGGTTCACAGCACCCCCAGGAGCGTTAGTTCTGCAGGCAGTCCTCATTGAACATCACACAACCTGGTCCACTGAAATTATGGAGGGGCACATTTGAGACACCTGTAGAGCAAGAGGTATTGGTTTATTTGGTCATTTCCTTGTCAAAGTTCTCTGTTTCGCTCTTCCTTCACCTGGACTGGATTATTCAACAGGTGGTGGCCTAAGCTCCATCTACATGCAGTGCACTTACAAGTGTTGCTACAACCATGGATTCAAGCCTACTGAACTCCACATGGGCTTTTTGCGGCTGTGGGACTTTCAAATTACCAATCATTTAAATACTCCAGTGCTTTCAAGAATTTGTACTTGCTGATTTTCACTTTTATACAGGAAAGAGCATGTCACACTATCCTTTGAGTCAGTTTGACCTGAACTGGGGTACTTCTATCATCCTTCAAAGTCTCCTGAAAGCCGGTTATCAGCCATCTATTGATTTCCATCACCATTCACCTTCATTGATAAGCCGCTACAAATGCGGAGCTTTGGCATTGAATTTTAAACTGTCTTCGTCTCATCCATTTGTGGACTCTTTCATGTGGAACTCCCTCTGGCTGCTGATGTCTCTTAATGAATAATTTCACGTTTTCTAAAGCCATTTGAGGCTTTATGTTTGATCTGATGGTAGTGTGAGTTTGGAGTTGCTTTAATCGAGCTGATGGACAAAATTGCGTCTTTTGGCCTTGGGAAATCGGTAAATCAGGCATTGGCCGACATTGTCTACAGGTGCGGATCCAGGGGGCGCACAGGGGTACGTGCCCCCTTTTGGCCAACAAATCTGTATAATTGACCGTGAAATTCTGGAATTTGGAGCAAATCTTTGAAATTCACCGCAGATTTCAATGTTAAGTAGGCCCTAGCACTGGGCGCCCTCTCTTTTGCCGAATCCTGGATCCGCCCCAGGTCTACACTATTTTGATAAATACGAGGTTACATACACCTTTACTCTAATGATTCAACAGTGTATATGATGTATGAGCTTTATATATTCAAAGATCAATTTCAACGTAGTGTGATGTCCTATCCTGTAAACAAATTACAAGTACCATTCATATAGGGTTAAATTTGCCAAACCATATGCATACCCGCATATGTTATAGCGTTCGCCAAGGAAAATGGCTCCCTTACCCAAACGGGGATATAGAGCTTGTGCGGGAATTTCAGCATGGTGAATAAATGACTTCAGTATCCATGGAAACACAGGTCTTGTCTGGGGACGTTGCCGAGCTGGTATTGACAAGTCGTGTATGCTGTACATCAGACTCCATTACAATAAGGAGGTGCTATGGACCCAAAAGCTAATTTTGGGTAACGTTCATAGGCACTTTTCGAAGTTCATTGACAACGCTAGTTTGGAAACTGTCAAACTTACCCGACGAGATAGATAAGTGAAGACAGGTTGTCCAGTATCTTTTTGCTTCCTGGCTTATGATCTTATGAGCCTTAATGCAGTCCCATGTATAGCAACTGCAGTTTCATGCTTCCCAGAGACCTGTTGATCTATGTAGGCTATAGTCAGTTGTTACTACTCAACTTTCAAGTTGAAGAAAAATGTGTGGCGCTCTAATGGCCGGTTGTTCAGCCTTGGCTTAAGCCAGAGTTTGGTCGATCCCGACATAAGCGTGGCTTAAGCCAGACTTATATTTCACAGTGCGTTGCGCAGGTTGGGCTTCAAACACAAGCCAAGCTTAAGCCTTTCTTATAATAAACCTGGCTGTGGGGTGGTTATAAGCGCGACTTACAATGGTAGGCCTATTCACTCTATGCCCTGACTTTGTAGATGGCAGAAGCATTGGTTCAGCTCACGTAAGCCACACCTGAGCAACAGGGCAGACATCATCGAGCAAATTGTACAGGAAAGTATTAGGAAGGAGGGTAATAAGCCAGGCTTCGGTGATCCCAAGTTTAATTCAGGATGTGCAATAAACTCGGAATTGATTAAGCTGTTCTTATGACCAGACATAAGCGCGACTTACGTGAACTCGGGTTTGAGGAATAACCCAGGCTCACGTGAGCCACACCTGAACAACCGGGCATAAGAAAACCCAACGGATGTCGCTGACTGATCAACAAGGGCTGTCAGATTGCCTGTGCATTGATCTACTAGGCCTAGCTACTGTTACCTGTTACATAGTACATGTCAGCTATTGAAATATGCGGGTTCAGCAAGGCCATTTTAAAACACTTTCCTCAAATCTGACATCCGCCGGGTTTTCCTAGACAGCCACACAAATGTCGAGTGATTATGTTGTGAGTGTGAAAGGAAATAATCTTATCACCATAGTTCAGCTGACTCCAGGCTGATGTCCACTTGGACATTCTCATTTTGTGTCTTACAATTTTCACAAAATTGATTACCACAAAATTGATGGAATGAATCCACTGCAGAGGGCTGTATGCACCAAACAAAGATTATCTTGAACTCAGGTTGAGCCACAGCTTTTCAGTTGTTGCTGAGGTTTGGTAGGGCATGATGTGTGACAATGGAAAAGTTGTGGCTCAACTTCTGTTCAAGATAATCTTCATTTGGTGCATATGGCCTTGAACATGTTGAATGTACTACGGTATCCTGTTAAAATCTTAGAAAACTTTTGAAATGCTCTAAGTGGCAACATGGCCTCAATATCCAACTAGTAATAGACTGTCTGTCTCTTCGCTGAACTTTAGAAGTGAGATGAAATGGCTGCCACCATTGACACTTCGCCCACTACTCTAGTTGTGCTTGGAACATAAAATCCTTCCGTCGTTCTAGATGGCTTTCTGAGCATTTGAAACATTGATTTGTTGTGGAACTCTTTCATTAACTGAGTCATCTTCCTGTGATGAGATGTCTGGGTAAGAATTGAACACGGCAGTGGCTTAATTACGCAATGGCATTGTCAAGGATGCAGCCGAGACACTCGTGTACATGGTCAGTTAACGCTTTAAAACACAGTGCTGATGCAAATTCAAGAGTGCTGACAGGCTGGGCCCATATTCATAAAATCTTGCTAGGCTTAGTTTCTTAGTTACATACTAACTAAATTTCCCGAGTTTGTACAGGCCAGTGTACAGAACTAGCTATCAACTAAGCTGGCAAGGTTTTATGAATATGGGCCCTGGTGGTTATGCCTAGCAAGCAGCAGGTCTCGGGATCCCAGTAGCTCTTCATGTCGGTAGCATGGGACAGTAAGCCGTACTGCCTTCTAACTTGTGCCTTTGATAGGACATGTAAATGACCCTATCCAAGGACGAACACGAGATAGGGTAGCTTGAGATGGCCTCTTAACTACACTAACCCAATAGAGCCCATGCTGCACTAAACCACCCTGCAGTGAGCCGTGTAGAAGACCACGCCCACTTTTTGACAAAAATCCCCATCACCTCTAATGTAAAAATCAAAATCACCAATTACTGCCGGCAGCGCCACAATCCGCCATGTCTCCAGATGCCGATACCGCCATAAACCGCCTTGACTCAATTTAATTGAGTCAAGGCGGTTAATACACACTGTTCTCTGTTCAGCTTAATGGCAAATGCAGTAGTATTTCATGGCGGTTCAGGGCGGTGAAAGCTACAGATGGAAACTGCAAAACAAATGGTGGCTCTATTGGGTTAAATTAATACAGGGCCAATGCTTTTGCTTTGGCCCTGATGGAAAAATCATCTAGCCCTGCCTAAAACACCATCTGTGACAAAATGTGTGATCCTTTGCATCATCTGTCCTTGTGGCCAGTAACATAACTGTTCACAAATTCTCTTTATTCTCATACAATCTAATTGCAGAAATCCTTCTCATGTTATTGCAGATTAGAGTCAGCTGATGAGCCGCCTTCAAGGTGCTGTGAGGCAGAGTTCCGTTATCTGGCCGTAGTCGACATTAGCAAATGACAAGCTTTGACAGTAACACACAGACTGCCGGAGATTATCTGTCAGTGGTACCCTGCTTGCAGGGTTTGAGCAAATACTATGTGTTGAGGGGGAAAAACAAGCTCCTCAAAAGGGGATGTCCTCTGAGATTCCAAGTCATTAACCCAATAGAACCCATGCCGCCCTAAACCACCCTGCCGTGAGCTGCCTAGAAGACCACACCCACTTTTTGACAAAAAAACCCATCACCTCTAAATCACCGATTACTGCCGGCAGCACCACAATCCGCCATGTCTCCAGACGCCGATACTACCACCGCCTTGACTCATTACATTGTTCTCTATTCAGCTTAATGCGGTGGCATTTCGTGGCGGTTCAGAGCGGTGAAAGCTACAGATGGAAAGTGCAAAAAAATAGGCGGCTCTATTGGGTTAAACAAAAGGACGATGAAGGTTTGAAGAATATAACAAAGTGGCTTCTCAAGGACTTGTTGCATGACATGCAGATGATTCTCCATGGCATGGTTCACCATGGTTTATCCCTGTGGATGGATAATGTAGCATCCAGCAAAACACCACCAACAATAACTCTGAAACGTTATCCTGTAGTTTTTGCTACTCCTACTGTTGACAATGGTACAAAGTTAGTGAAGAAGAATCTCTTCATATTGGTCACCAGATCAAAGCACACCGAGCATCCTACTAAAATTTGACAAGAGTTTGTTTGTTTGTTTGTTTGTTTGTTTGTGTGTTCGCGATTTTCTCCGAGACTAATGAACGGATCGCCGCCAAACTTGGTATGCAAGTGCAGACGGGCCTGGGAAGTGTCCTTACGAAGCCCGAATTTTGATATCACTTATAGTTTTCGAGATATTAAGATAATAACGAAAATAACAATGCTGTTCAGGCCTTTTGACGTCATGACGTCACCGGGATCGCCGTCGCGTCATCCGTGACGTCGGCAACGTCATGTGCGACGGAATGACGTCATCACGTCCCCCAAGCATTCCTCATGACGTGACGCGTCTCGCCTCAGGCCTAACACTGTCGATCTGTCATGATGTAGACATGACTTGCGGGTGTGCGCGTCAAATTCATGAATTATCATCAAAGTCGTTCAGCTCATGAGCTTACAGGCTTATTCTAAAGGTTTGTAGCCTAAAATATCATTGATGTCTAGGCCTAGGGCCTAACCTGATAAGGCGTTCGGTCGATACGCCGGTACGCAAAGTGCATTGGCTGCTGGTGCATGAGTGGGCAAACGTCATCATGGCGGACACTGTCGGAGTTACGTCGTGAAAACGATCTTACCGGTAGGCCTAGGCCTAGGGCCCTAGCCAACCCTAAAGGTAGGCCAGCCTACCGGTAGGCTGGTAGGCCTAGGTAGGCTAGGCCAATAATGTAAATGACAGCACCAATGGTCCAACCATCCAGTCACGTCACGACTTGCCTCACCACACCAGGTCACGGCCTGATTTGCCGATTTGCGCCCTCTCCAGCCTCACACTTAGGCCTACCATGCATGCATGCTCACAGACACAGTCTCAGCCAGCGGTACTCGCTGGCCATTCTGATCCTGACACTCGACACTAGCCTAGCGACAAGGCGAGGCTAATGGCAATGATTGTGCATGATGTGTAGGCCTACATTCCCCCTGGCCTAGGCCTGTGGTCCCCGGTGGCAGGGTATGGCTACAGGCCATCATTTGCTAGGCCTACATCATGATCATTTATCATAGGCCTCTAGGCCTAGCTGATGCACGCTCCTCCATGGCCAGGGCCGTGTGCCCACACTTCGCAGTCAGTAGGCCCGCACCCCTGCCAAAATTTCCATTCATTGTTTTGGCCTACTACTAACTAGCCTAGAAGTGTAGGCCTCATCATGATATCATGAGCCTATTGAGTGCACACTCCTCGGTGACAAAAGGGCCGTGTGGCCACAGCTCCTAGGCCCGCACCTCTGGCTCTGCCCAAATTTTTATTTTTTCCACCCGACATGACCAACATTATGATATTGAGCGTCCTTTTCTCTTAGATGCCTCCTCCACCAAAGAGAAAAAGAAGCCTTTCCCGAGCAACGAGGGATGGCAAAAGAATGAGATTAGCGAGGGCAGAGGAAACTGGCGAGGAACGTCAAGATCGGTAAGAAATCAAGAGCAGGCCTACCTCAGCAAGCATGATTTAAAACAGCAAACAACTACTCCATATCTCTTTTGCACCTGTTGGACAATCTGAAGCATGATCAGGCACTTTTCGTTACCGCATAGCTGATGATGCATGGTGCAGTTTGCGGTAGTGTATAGGGAGGCTACGAAGCGCTCTCTGACCACTCTTATGAAAATAACAAAATGTCATTTCATTTCCAGATTGAGAGAAAAAAGAGACCGCCAGGCTGCTCTCAGGAACAGCGAAACCCCTGATGACAGGGCAAACAGGTAGGGAATATTTTCTCACATCGGAATGTCATTATTCTTTGCAAGGTCTTACCAACTTTCATTTTGATATTACAGGTTGAGAGAACAAAATGAGCGCCAGGCTGCTCTGAGAAACAATGAGACACCGGAGGACACAGCAAGCAGGTCTGTGTAACATTTCCACATCTCAAGTCATTATTCTTTGCAATACACTTTCTTCAAGGTCTTAACCAACTTCCATTTTGATATTACAGGTTGAGAGAACAAAATGAGCGCCAGGCTACACTGAGAAACAATGAGAACCCGGAGGACACAGCAAGCAGGTATGTGCTGGTGGACGTCTTCAGTTTTGAGGTCAACGTGCAACAACAAGCGATTTCTATCTTCTTAATATAACTTAATAACATATAGCCTGAGACACCGGAGGACACAGCAAGCAGGTCTGTGTAACATTTCCACATCTCAAGTCATTATTTCTTTCCAATACACTTTCTTCAAGGACGGTCTTACCAACTTCCATTTTGATATTACAGGTTGAGAGAACAAAATGAGCGCCAGGCTACACTGAGAACCAATGAGAACCCGGAGGACACAGCAAGCAGGTCTGTGTAACATTTCCACATCTCAAGTCATTATTTCTTTCCAATACACTTTCTTCAATCAAGGACGGTCTTACCAACTTTCATTTTGATATTACAGGTTGAGAGAACAAA
>NMRB01000557.1:36451-101050 GCA_002633025.1 Notospermus geniculatus
AGCATCCGCGGTCATTGATAGTAATCGGATAATTTGTTTATTCATGGATTCGATACGATATGCTTTTATTACTACGGCGGTGATTACCTCTACTTCCATTTTGAAGGTTCGAGTGTTGGATTATCAGCGAGGCCTCGATCCTTCACTTCCGGTTGTCAGGCGAGTGAATGATGACGTAGTTGGTATGCGCAGGGTGTAATGGGTGTTTCAAGGTAGGAAGCTTAGTGCACATTACGAACATTACCGAACGCTCGACTTCGGCAGCCTCGTGGTCTGCCGAAGTTGAGCGTAAAAATTTTTGCACACAAGTCGGAGAGTGTATCTGACCTGTCAGCTTTAATGAAAGTGTGACCCGTGAATACGGCCCTAAGAATGCTACGAAATTCGTTCGTAGAGAGATCGTGGCCTTAATGTTACAATGTGTACGATTATCAGGAAGCCTCTACGAAAGGAAGTGTCTGGAAACCCTGTAGGAAGTCCTTAGGAAGTCATTAGGAAAACAATAGGATGCCATCACGAACTTTACGAAGTTATTACAGTTAATTACGATTTGTGTTTTTCACGATCTTGCTGACAAATCGGAAGTGTTTCCCCCAAAACTGATTCCCCTAACGTTAAGATCACTTCGAACACAGATGTTGAACAGAAATGTGTACATCTCAAGGTCTCGTACAAAACTGGATGCCTGCTGCTGCTGCTAATGCCTGGCTTTCACTATTGCTACGAATGTCCCGAATCGCCCGGAATCTGAAATTGTCCAAATTCGTGGCAAATCGGCTTGAAAAATATGCCGAATGTCATCAATTCATATAATCTAACATGTACCATTCGTGATTGTTATGTATGCAACCGTTAAGGGCGAGCCAACATTGTGAATTTTTTGAGCATTGGAAATAAAACATGTCAAAATACCATAAAAGTACAAGTTGTATGACGAAAATGAAGGCACCTGCGGGGTCTGTCAGTCGAAAGGAATTGAATGAGATACATCTTAGAATGCACTAATTAGCTACTGAGCTGAAACAAAAGACTAGTTGTTGGAACACTTTCCCAAGAAATGGCACACTTTTACTTTGAAGATCAAACAATATGCGTATCATAAAGTTCGTGTTTTTTTCTACCCAGTCCACCCCTATCGGTAGCATTATTTTCAACAGACATAGAGTACTCCACAAGTGAACTGCATAAATGCTGCCAATTTTCCAAAAACATGGCGGCCATATTGGATCTGGATTTTGCTTCCTGGTTCTCTTCTAATGTACCTACTGAGCGTGTATGCTGTCTATGAAATGCTGGTCAAGACATCCTTGCCACCCCAGGTTCTATGGGTTTGTGGCATTGCTGCCACTCCCTGAATGTGTCATTTACATACTTCTTCTCTGAGAAAATTTTACCTGTTTTTCATGTTTGGCGAATTTCTTTGTTTTGGATTACATAATATAATTAAATTGTAATTTTTGGGATTTTGCTGATTTCCTGTGTCTATAAAACACAGTGATCATATTGAACCCAAACAACAGTCAAGTGGGGGTGTCTTTACTGCTTTTCTCAGAGGGGCCTTGATTGAAGCACTATGAAAATTCACAATGTCGGCTCGCCCTTAATTACATTTGTCTATCCGTTACTTTCTTTGTATGTATTTAGTTAGTTATACAGTGCATGTGTCATCTTTTAATTCATTTGTGCTGTTCTTATTTTCCGGGGGGCACAGCGTAAGCGATCACTTCGTGATCTTGCTGTGCTCCCGACCATTATTCCTATATTTAATTTTTGTAACCTATTTTCTGTCGTGTTGGTCAAATAAATGAAATGAAATATGGCTGCGCCCACGGCGGTATTCATATACACTACAGGTTTAGGTGTACAGAAGCACAGCATGACGTCGTCGTCACCTTAGCAACCCGGAGCAGCGTGTTCAAGTACCCGGATGCCAGACAAACATTCCCTGTGTGTTGTGACGTTTCGCTGAGTTTGTTCTCGTCCATCAATGGGACATTTTTATCCTTGGGATACTGTCTGTAGACCAACGTGGCAGTGCGAACGAGACAGGTCTACTCAGTATTATAGCATTTTTTACAATTAGGCCTAGCTACAAGAGGGCCAAGGTTCAGGTATCCTTTCTGATGTATCCGGGAACACGTCCATCCTCCGCAATAGGCCTAACTACCAGCTGGAACTGACATAGACCACAGAGTAGTCTCTACATCTGCCGATTTAAGAGACTACTGTCGCCCTCTAAATTCGGACGCTGATTGGTTGATTCTGATTGGACAAAATGCTGTATGACGTACACCAACCGGTATTCCCCCAAAATGGCGGCGTTCAAAAAAGTGACGGTTCGGGAGGGAAAATCAGGCAGTGTGGCTGTTAATTTCCGTTTTTTGGATGTTTTGTTACATATACAGTGAGTACATAGTTAACTGGTTGTGGCTGAAAAATTTTCTAAGTCCATAAAAGGGGCCCAGAACAGGAGAAATTAGACCAAGTCATTTTGTGGTCGCCTATCCTCATTTTATAGAGTCACTGATTTGGAAAAGCTTGATTGCATGAATGATGTTGATTTCTGGTTGTGGTCAATCAGATGATTGTGGTTGGTTTCTTTATGAATAAAAGGTTTTGGAAGTTGTGGTCAGTCAGATGTTTCATGAATGAAAGGTTTTTGTGGTTTTGTAATTCTAAAGGGTTTAATCGGCTTTCCCATCAAAAAGCATGTTTCGGTTTCCATGCAGAACCAACGGATTAATCATGGAAAAAAATGACACTGATCATTTTCATTAAACCATATCATGGTCTGAACAGAGGACACCAAGCAGAAAAGCCTATTTACGCTGTCATGAATGAATTCAGACCCTACAACCCATTATGGGGCCTCAATTGCATATTATAATGATCTGTAATAACCCTCCACCAAAATTGGGTGAGAACCAGTTAACTATGTACTCACTGTATGTGAGTTTGTTCATGTTAAATTTCTAATACCCGCACAATTTGAGGATTTGTTTGACTGTGAGAGTACGGATTGCGTCGTTACTCTCTCCCGTTAGCCTGTCGCAGTGTGGGCGACCATGGCGACAGGATAGGCTACGGTAAAACGCTGTTATTTCAGCTTTTGCCATGGACTACAACAACTATACCGGCATATCATCACCAATAATGACATTATCTACTGCTAGGCCTACATCGCCAAACTTATTGCTGGTGTTCCAGCTATGATTCACATTTTTGAACTCCTGGGGGAAAAATTCGGCTGCTAGTAGGTACTGCGCATGCGCCAGTTTATCGTGGTAGGGAATCCAGCCACACTTCCGGTAATGGCGGACCCCGACACCAGTTCCTAACGTGCTGCACGGTGGAACTGGATGCCGGTTTAGAACTGACATAACACGGATAGCAGCGTGCAAGGAATCTTGGGAACGAAAGGGGCACTCCTAGTGGCATCAATACTGACTATAGTAAAATGAAATGGTCCATGGACCATGTGCTCACTGGGTTGGACATAATAGTCTAATGACAGAGGGAGATACATATCAGTTATGAGCAATCTGGGTCAAGTCATTTTCGGGTTACGCCATCTGGCGGCCATATGATCTGATCGGCCATGTCTGATCGGGCTGGAACTTCACATGCACATAAAGGTCATCTGCAGGGGGCCACACATCCTGAGAATCTCAGGTCATTTGTGACCCTCCGCCACAAAACCAGTGTAAAGTCGCGTGGAACTTGAGCCTAAACGTTCTGGCATGACACCAGGAGATAAACATAGAGACATGATCACTCAGACCTCACAACAGACAGACAACACCGAAACAGACAAATGTAAACCGCCACTACAAAACCAACCATCAGTCACTTTGAGGTTGGCAAGTTCGGACCAATGTATTGTCAAATCCAGTATTGTCTGCCTGTCTGTTGTGAGGTCTGAGTGATCATGTCTCTATCTTTATCTCCTGGTGTCAGGCCAGTACGTTTAGGCTCATATTCTGAGCGACTTTACACTGGTTTTGTAGTGGAGGGTCACATTTACGGTCGTACCCTCCCTCAATGCCCTGAGGACATCCACCCTGTTTTGGTAGGGAAGACGGACATTCCCTCATGTGTACTCGCCAATTGGTAATTCACGAATAAACCATGCAAAGCAGTGGGGAAATGCCACTTGATGTAATGGACAAATATCGCGACTAGTGCTACAACGTCTGCACATACATCTGGCATTACGAGTTACCGGATACCAGGCTCATAGCATTGTATCTCATTCCATAATTTATGCACGCTGCCGAATGACAGCTGCCCCAAACACATGAACTGGATCATACCTTCGTGTTCTGATCCCATCAGTACGTCCTCGTTGACTAGATAATCCGTGAGAATCATGTTGACGCGAAGTTAATTCAGGAACAATCAGAAACTCAGCGAGTTTGTCAGCGACTCGACAAATTTTCACAGCTACCATATTTGGGATATGACCAAGACGGGATAGAAGCTTCACTGTGATTGGCTGGATTCGGCGGAGTCGAGAGCTCCGCTGGTTCCCCACTAAAATGGCATGGATGTCGCCAGGGTCTGAACCAAGCGCGAGTTGGGGAGCCGGTTGTGAAGACCCTGGGTGCGAGGATGGGGGCCACATAGCACATTGGAGTGCTTTGGGGCAACTTATTATCATGGCTTCTCTGAAGAACAGACAACTGTGAACAGCAACAAATAATTTTGTGGACTTTATAAACTTGACTTTCTTCATCCAGTAGGATGCTCTTTCACCAGTTTCCACCAATTAAAGCGAATCGACAGCGGATTTTGTTGACATGTACATTTGGCTGGTGTTTGTGAACACAAAATTCAGCCAATCAAAATGCACAAAATTTTTTTGGTTGACATTCTGGAGAAGTTTGTTTACATTTTTTCTTGAAAATTCGTCCCCTTTCAAATTCTAGTTCTAAATCAAATTTTTTCGCTGTCAATTCGCTTTAAGTACATACTTCCCTACATGTACTTATTGTACCGGTACTTTTAAAGGAGTCCAGTATTGCAACATTTTTAGCTCAGCTGACCAAAGGTCAGCGGAGCTATTCATATGTATACTGAGTGGCGTCCGTCTGTCTGTCTGTCTGTGTGTCTGTAGTCCGTGAAACTGGCACGTTTCGCAACCGCAAGGCCGAGGGTCATGAAAGTTGGTGGTGGGGTAGGCCCTAGGAAGGACTCGAAACAGGACCAAAAATTTTTGCGATCTGACCTACATTCTGCTCTCCAGGGGGCATTTTCCGTAAAATGGAAAACCCCAATAACTCGGTCCAGATGCAATATATCAAACTGAAATTGATAGGGTATGAAGCTTGATTTCTGGTACACCAAGTGCAATGGAAATTAATTCGAAATTTGTTCTCCAGGGGGCGCTAGGTGACAAAATAGAAAACAGCACTATTTAAATTTCCCGCGCCAGTTACTTTGACATGTTGGATGCTCTTTTGTTCATGGAATGAGGAATCATGGGAAATGTCGTGTGCTTGCACAAAGTGAATCGAGATGAAATATACCTATGATCATCGCATAAAACCCCAATGATCATAGACAATCGCCTTATGAAATCATACGTGAGTGGTATTTTAGAGTACCATCAAACAATAACTGAAATTATTTTTCATCAAAACAATATGAGTGGGTTCAAAATATGACGATATATTGGAAAAAAATCACAATGATCGAACCGACAACAGCGATCTCGGCTTCATGCACGTCATTCCAAGTCTTCGACTCGAGCTGCTTTCCATAGTGTGGCCATAGTGTGCTGCCTTAGAAATTGTTAAAATTGCACATACTTAGATTATTTGATACATATTTAGTCTGATTGGGACCATTAACGACGAAGGGATATGATAATTTTGGTGCTATCAGCCGAATGAGGCCCATCGTCGGCCCCTCGTTTTTCACTGCTCGATCTCTAATCGGCTTCTCATTGGTCATTTCGAGTCTCCGACTCTGGCTGTTTTTGTTGCGTATGACAATAAAAATTCCTTATATTTCACACATTCCAGTGGATGGACGCTTCATATTTGCTGGTCTTCCCTGCAAAAGAGTCCATTTAGTTGGACTCATGGAAATCGAATTTGGACTCCTCATTATCAAGCAGTCTGAGGCAAAAAGAGTCCACTTGAAAAAAATGGACTCATGGAAAAAAATCCTTAATGCTACCACTGGGCTGACACTCAGACTGTCATTCCAGACAGTCATTCATGACAGTACAGGGTCTATACAATGGCCAGACTGTCACTCAGACTGTCGTAGGCTTATTGTTATTCTCCATTGTCCTGTTAGATCATCACAGCCACATCCCTGCTCGGTCACTTACCGGGTGATTGACTTATTGAAATCAGACACAAAACATTGGGCGCTGTTTATACAATAGTGTTATGTCATATTTCTCTGGACAGTCTGATGACCAAGACAGTCCTGAATAGGTAACAACTCTAGTATATGCAGAATCTGCACTATGTAACACTTTAGGAAGTTTACTAACCTGTTAAATGGATTCCATGACCTTTAAAACATATGGTTAGACACCATTTTTGTCATGTTACGGCAATAATTGGTTGAGTTACAGGCGTTTTTCAGTCTCTGGCTAATGGCCGAAGCTCATTAACATAATTATGCAATTTTGACCACTTTCCTCTGCTTGGATTTTTTTGGACTTTTAGTATGTTATAGAGTAGGGTCCCAGGATCTTGTGATATACCTTCTATTTCGATTGTGAACACTGCATTATACTTTGTATGTAAAATAACGTGCTAAGGGATATAAATCTTTATTTTCTCTGCATTATTTTGTTGTTATATATAGATTGCGAATAATTTATTTTAGTTCTACATTCTGCCACCAGAGGAAGTACTGCCGATTTGTCAATGGGATGGCGTTTCGCACACGGGACCACTGAAACAGCCTCCAAAATCAACTTTTCGGTTATGAATTGTTTTCAAAAGTTGTGTATTATAAAAATTCATACTGTAACGATACCGCTGACGTATACAGTGGACAATTATAACTTATGATTTGATCAAAATTTCACTGATCTTTTCATCCGACATTGTGTCGTTTCTCAACCTGGTTATATAGGGGGTGTTCTTCTTACTTGATAAGACCGTGGCAAGACCAAGACGCACATGCAGGATTCATCGAGATTCACAGACCAACCAGCTCTCAGTGAAAAGGTAAGTTTAAATTCTGTCATCACAAAATATTTTCATACACCATACCGGTAAGATCACACTGGACTGAAACAACAAGAGTTAG
This sequence comes from Notospermus geniculatus, assembly GCA_002633025.1. Classification (NCBI taxonomy): domain Eukaryota; kingdom Metazoa; phylum Nemertea; class Pilidiophora; order Heteronemertea; family Lineidae; genus Notospermus; species Notospermus geniculatus. Next base: position 43,730 of record NMRB01000557.1, read on the forward strand.
GCATATGCAGCGCATGATGCATGCAGAAACACATCCAGCAAACCCCCCAACATTAAGAAACCCGAGACCACGTGGCGTGCCCACCCACTCAACTACTACAGCCAAGCACGACGCAGCGTGTGCATGCATGCGATCATCGATGCCACCACCATGCAGACATGCCCCTATAAATATAAATGTTATAGGCCTTATCGCAGCTAGCCTAGCACATGGCTAATCAGTATTAAATCAGCGAAGCGGAAAGGGCCCAAACATCAGCGCCCCCGCTGTACATTCACAATGCATTGCCCTGTGCATGGCGTGCATTTTTTGTAAACATTGGCCAATAAAAGTTACTTCCAAAAGCCCGGTACCTACCTGGGTGGGAGACATTAAATTATGAATTGATTCAAATCGATAAATTATTGACCACTGACCGTCTTTGCGATCGCAAGAAATCGATGATTAACACTGACAAAGTGACATGACCGTGACATTATCATGCAACTCCGGCCAACCCCACGCTGATTGGTCAATACTGGCACTTGACCGTCGAGACAATACAACAGTGAATTATGGGAGAGGGCCATGTTGGTGATACGAGTGTATTAATCATCGATTTTTTACGATCGCGAAGACGATCGGCAGTCAATAATTTATCGATTTGAATGAATTCATAATGCCTCCCATGTAGGTAGGTAGTTTAGGCGCATCCAGCTTCTGGAAGTTACTTTTATTGGCCAATGTTTACAAAAAATGCACACCATGCACAGGGCAATGCATTGTGAATGTACTGCAGGGGCGCTGATGGTTGGGCCCTTTCCGCTTCGCTGATTTATACTGATTAGCCATGTGCTAGGTGCGATAAGGCCTATACTACCCAAAGAGAGTTATCAGTAGAATAGAAATAGCCTAGAAATAGAAATAGGCCTAGAATATTAGAAATAGAATACCTACAGCAGGCCAAACTATAGGCCTAGACACCTTGCTAAAGTCAGCCATTTTTTCTCAAAGGGCAATAAACACTGAATGTACAGTGAATGTACACCACTGATGTACAGCATGTTTTAAAATCTGCAAAAACATAAAAACTTGCCTTAAAAATGTATCACATGTGCAACAACTGCCCTGCCTGTCACAACCTCTAGTGAACCATGTTGCCAAAAGGCTTGTTGTCTTACAGTCTAGATTGATATTGCGCCAATTAATTGGGTGTTTTCAGAATTTCTATAAAATGGTATATTGCCCCTCAATACACCGATTTCACAACTAACAATAACATAGCGCCCCAAGTAGTAAGCTACTATGCACCAGCCATTTCTGGTTGAACCTCACCTCAAGGTAAAATTCCTAGGTTTTTAACCTCACCACCAGGAATAAGTTAACCTCGATCTACAGATCTAGGAAATATTAACCTTATTCTTGGTGGTGAGGTTAAAAACAAACCTCGCACCTAGGAATTTTACTTGGAGGCAAGGTTCAACTGGAAATGGCTGATGCATCATCTACCAGGTGCGCTGTGATCACTGCGAGTTGTGAAATCGATGTATTGCAATATGTTTTCGACATTACGTCACTACGTGAACCTTGACGCCACCAAGCTTGTTCCGTTTAAAGCTGTCAAAAACAGAGTACAATGAACACACCCCTAGCCGAGGCCAGCTCAAGCAGTCAAGTTGGGTACGCCTATAGCCTAGCGGACAATCATGGGAAGTGCACTGAGTGTGTACACGTATGTACATGGAATAAGCAGCAATTCAGGGAAGATGTGGTCACTTCCCACAACTTTGTCCGCGAAACTTGACTTGACCTACCGAGACCTCATCCTGAGAACATCAGGCGTTCTTAGTGCTCGCTACCTTCGTCGCAGCACAAAAACCCCTCAGAGATTTCGCCTGAATCGGTGGAGTATCAAAGCCATTCCAGCAAATGTTCATCCCCACCATCTCATCCCAAGTTGGCCAGTGATCGTTACACATGAACTACGCAGGTAACAAAGCTGACCCAGCAGGTCAGCATGAAATAAACTCCAGTTTCACGGCGTGTGGCCTGAGAATGATATACATTCTGTGCGATGAATGTAGGATAGGCTGAACTCAACTTAGATTGAATCCAGCATTGTAGGATAGGTTAATTGCCTGGCATAACTAGGTTAGCTGTGTCAGCTGCTTGGCTGTGAATATTACAAGGGCCGCTGTGTAGGCCTAACTGATCTCTAGTTAGGCTGAGGTGGGGAAGCTGAGGTACTTCAGCACTGTGTTGTGTGTGACACTACGGTACAATCTACGTGTAATGCCTGTCATCTTAAGGTGATTCAGAAATCACGTTCACTGATTGGGCGCATTTCCTCAGGCACCAATACTCCAGCAAATCATGCGAAATCTCTCAGGGGTTTGTCTGCGGTGACAAAGGGAGCGAGCAGTAAGAACACCTGATATTCTCAGGATGCCGAGGCCTAGGCCTACTTTTATTTGTTCATTCCACGCACACCCCAGCCCAGTGGCGCAAGGTTTATGGCCGATATCTCTGCAACTGCTGCATCAAATAGGCCTATTTGGCATACATTTTTTGTACATCAATCAATTTGTCTTATTTGCTGCTATAGGCATCATCGCTGTCGTTTTCCCTAAAATCGCGACAGAAAAAGTTTAAGCCTAGGCCTACAGCCAAAATAGCGGCCATTTTAAAATGACACAATGCATTGCATACGTGTAAACTGCACTGGCTGAACACCGTGGCGATATGCATTCTGAGAAAGGGATCCTGTCAGTCTTACGCAAAAAATGAAGATAGGAGAAATATACCAACAAGAAAGACAAGTCAATCTTTGAGTTCCAGGTCATATTCTCCCCCCAAAAAGCAAGAACCACTAGCTTAATCTGCGATTATAGAAGGATGTCTAGCTTACATCTGTCTACTCACCATCCAAAGATACCGGTACACAACAGTTTCTAAACAACAAACAAAAATGCACTTTTCATTACTCATCTCCATGCTCATACATGTCATACTCCCCATTGATAACAATACTCTTTTCCAGGATCTCGAAAAATGTCAAGTCTCAGCAAACATGAAGTTCAGCCATCAACATCCACAGCACACGACTTCTCTGATCCAAAAGGGAAAAAACGCTCAATAACAGAAGCCACTGACTGTTCGACATCTGAATTCACAGGGTTCATTCACAATACATCCCCTATTAAACGCTCGGCAAAGAATTTCGAATACTTCGATGCCATGATGCAAACGGGTTCAAAGAGTTATCAGAGAGTTGTCGCCTTCGGTAAACGCTTCCATGAACCACTCACAACTGCACAAGAGAACAAGTAAGTTGCACTTCTTTAGCGAGCTTTTGCAACCACCCAGTTAGGCCATACAACAACGTTTATCTATTGTTCGAGTCAACTCACTAGATAAACATAGTCGTAGGACCTAACCGGGCGGTTGCGAAAGCTCACTATTGTCAAACCGCTACCCACTACATTTAATACCCACATTCTGAAAGTGTATCCACACCAACCTGTATGTACAACAGTACACACCAGCAATATACGTACAGTTGGAATTGTACTTCATTCAGCAGCCAAGGCCATTATCAACACATGAATTACATGTACAACTCCCTACTACCTGCAGTATGTTGCATTGTCAAGTCCATTTCTCCCATACACATAACTGTGCTTCTTTCGGATCTTCCTTCAGTTTTCCTAACACAAAATTTCATTCTTCCAGGTCTCCTGTTAAATTATCAAACGTGACAACTTCAAGCAACAGAAACGACTCTTCCATATCAGACGTGAAGCTGTCAAACAAGTCATATGTGCACATGTACAAGATGCCTCTACAATTTAAACACAACTCACCACCTCCTCTACAACAGGCTACAACAACTACTGTGACCGAATTCCTGAGGAATATTCCCACATATGAAAAAAGAAAAGTAAGTCAATATTTTCATTCATTATCAACTTAAAACATTACATCGTATACAATATGTTATACAACTGAAAATAATAAAAACACATATCATTTAAAGCGATGTACGCGAGCTCTGCAGTACTGCACTTCGATAGTTCCTCTATTTCCCATATGGCGGCAGCACTACAGTTTATGAATGGAATTCCAAGTACGTCATCTCATTATAATAGGCCTACTATGGAATTTACTGCAACCAATCAGCAGCAAGCAGAGTGACATGAGTGACAGGGATGCCAATAGCATCAATGGGATACCCGCGTGACAAACTTTGCTACGCGGTGGCGATGTGATCGATTGACCCGTCGCGACGTCATTGACGTCATTTTAGGTGTTGACGTTGCGTCATGATAAAGTTACCTGTACATTTTTCTACAGGAATAATGAGACAAAAACGTTGCTTTTATCGCCAACCTATCTCCTCATTTTAAGGAAAAAAGCAAGGAGATTTAATAAATTTTCATCTGCTACAGGAAGATGTAAGTTTATTGCCAGGCGACCAACAGAAACGGGTTATTTTCACTCTAGAAATAAATGGAAATAACGTTAGAAAAACGAAACTTCAGACGCATCAATCGCAGCACCGCGTCGTGACGTTAGTTCCGCAGGTACCTCATTCTATGACTCATCTGCAAAAACATGCGAAGGATTGTGTTGGCTGGGGGTCAACGACATTCAGGAGGCAGGCCTACACTGCTAAAGGCCCGTTTACACATGCAACTTATGCAACTTCATGCAACTTGTTGCATAAACCTGATGAGACCAAAAAGTTTCATAAAAGTTGCATACATAAACAGCACTCGATCACGCTGGATGTTGCATCGATTGTTCTATGTGTAAACCGTCCCAGGTAGTTTGCAACAAGTTACAAGTTGCTGCAACTTGCAACTTGGTGAAACCTAGTGTAAACCACCCTTAAGTCCTCATTTTTAATGCCACAACAATTTCCTGTCTTCACACACTGCCATCTGGCTAAACTTCAAGCAGTGCGTGAATTCTCTGGCCAGTCTCCTCATACTTCGGTTTCCTAGGTGCCATGTTTCTTGTTAGTCTGTCGATCTCATAGTCTCAGAAATCCCCATGAGATTTTGAAATTTTTCTGACAGTAAACATTTATGTCGCCCAAATTCATTGCAATACCAGAAATATTAATTAAGGCGGGGGCTACCTATGCCGACTTTATTGACGCTCTTTGAAAACAAGCATCCTAACATATTCATGACAAAAAGTAACTAATTGATGTCAACAAAATGTTTTAGCTACAACCTTTATGCTCCCGTTCTGTGAAAGAATTGTTCATTTTCACCAACTACGATGGAGTTAATTAAAGCGATGTGTCAGCCAAAAAATTTGAATGCAAAAGGGGACGAATCTTTGTTTACAAACACTCATTTCCTGCATTCTGATTGGCTCTGAGGGCAATGTTTACAAACATCATCCTTCTGTTTACAAAACGACTGTCGATTCGCTTTAAGTTATAACAAGTTATCAAAATTTGAGTTCGCAAACAATTTTGCACACTTCAGATGCAACACATCAGTTTCCCACATAGTCTGTAACATACAGGCCAGATGCCTGCAGGGCCTAACGACCCGTTTTTTACGAAAGTACTTTCCATTTAATTGGTATAAACTATTTAATGCCAAAAAAAGGCTCGATTTACATACAGTTTTTGAAATATTTCATATTCCCGGCCAACTATCCAAAAAAGGCAATCGTGTTGCCCTAGAATGCACATATGGCAATAACATGCAAAAGAAATTTTTCAAATATATGTGTCCAAAAAAGAGAAAACTTGTTTGGGAAATTTGAAAATTTCCATACCGCTGGCAACTTACTTCTTTGTTTAGATTTTCACTATTCGTGCTCTTTTCATAAACTCTGTTCAGCCATTTGTGACCAAAGCACCAGTGACAGAGCTGAACAATACCCGCAGTGAACACAAAAAATTTAGGATCGGCACGTACACTGAAGATTGGTTTTCGAAAACAGTACATGTATATCAAGGTGACCAGATTTAATCTGAATGTGAATGACTGGTCGTACAAAGGCCAGTTCCATGGATTGCCACTAGGGAATGAGCTCAGCTATAGGTAGCCCCCCCCCCCGCCTTTATGAAACATTTTTCATGAACGTTTTATTGTCTAAAACATCAACATGACCATAATTTGATGGTTCAAAGATACTAGAAATCACACAAGATCAGTTTCAAGAACTCAGCCAGCTATGACATGAATGAAATTAAGGAGAGCGCAGGACACGATAGTTGACTGAGATTTCATTGTCAACCTCGCACGTACATCGCTTTAAGTGTCACTTTAGCCAACCGATTTTGGTAGGGTGTAAATGTATACTCGTCATGTGTATCCCATCAATGTCTGTTAACATTTCACTGTCACTTAACTTCAGTACACTTTCTGAAACCAACCTGAAATTCTTTGGGAGGGTTTGTCTCTATGATGACAAGTTTCTTTTTCATAACCATCTCTACCACCCATCCAACATACATGTAGCAACCATTTTTAATTCTGTTTCCATTTTAGTTAAAGTTCACAACTCCTAGAATGACCAATTGAAACAAACTGTTTATATTTGTCAATTAAGCCAATTAATATTTTCTTATTATTGCACTTTTTGGTCCATTTCAAGTCAAGCCATCTAGTAAATATTTATGGAACTACACTACATCCATCCAATTTGAAAGCTCATGGTCAACCACTGAGGCTGTTGACTTCAAACATGTTTCTTCTGAGTTCAAAGTGAAATTTTCCCCATTTTGTTGACTGAAGCACACCCTAGTCTAGGGCAAAAATTATTTTTATCTTGTCACTAGATTTAAGCACACCAAGAAAATGTTCAGTCCCAAATTGACCATTTGTATTCACTTCAATCTCTGTAATCGAGACAATTCTGAATTTAGAACAGCATTTTCAGTCCCAAACATGTCCTTAATGCAAAGGCTCCACTGCACAACCTTCTTACTTTTTTACATTTTCAAAATTGCAAGATGACAGCTACAAGTCCATATCTAACACAGGTATAATTTCTCATTCCAGCTGAATATTACAGGACACCTAACAAGGCCTTAGGAGCAGAACAAATGTTAACATTATCATATGGGAAAGAGGTCCGCAAACAGAAATTTGCTTTATCCGATCAGACAAGCACGGTCAACTTTACAGTCTGGGGCAGCCTTCTCGATAACATCAAGGTCGACAACACCTACACCTTCACAAACATATCGGTCACAAACTTCGATGGTGTGAAACAACTCCAAACAACCCCAACAACAGCTGCAGAACAAACTGTGAAGATAACTGAACCCTGCACAGACGAACCACAGCAACCTGCAATGGAATACCTCCGCAACGCCCAATGTGATGCAGCTCAATGCCATATTACCACATCATGTCACAACTGCAAAGAACCACTGGACGAAGACATCTTATTCGGCGAAACATTCAAATGCCAATTTTGCAGCATGCGACAACGTGTTACTTCAGTGAACAAACACATTAAACTAAAACTCAATGTCACTTCAGATCATCAAACGTATCGCCTCACCGCCTTCAATCCACTTGTAGGCGAGTTCATGGAAGAGCAGGCCACATCATTCGACAGTTCAGACCAAATCGAAGAATTTTTTCTGTCTCTGAAACAAGTCGACATCACTTTTAATCCACAATTCCTCATAACTCAGTTTGCCGTCTCCAACCCAGATAAGCCCATGTAACATGCCAGTACCAGATATGTTGTACCCAGGGAACAATGAAACATGAAGTTTACAGTTGCACCATGAACTGCAGACATTTTTACTTTGAACTTCACTGTTATTTGGCCAAAGCTCATTTCAGACGTAAATTTCATAGTTCATTTTCTCCTCAGATAGTAACCATCGAATAGAAGATATCACTCCAAAAGAGCACAGCACCTTACAGGGTCAGCGTCATGACGCCCCGCACGTTATTTCATGATGTCTTGAGGTGAGACGGAAAAAAATCAGATTGTGTCTGAGTGTCACGATATCATGATCGCTGAAACAACCGATTTTTTTTCGACTCACGTCCTGGCATTCAGAATGACATCCAGGACATCATGACGCTGACACCCATAAGATGCTGCACTCTTTAAGAGTGATACTCTCTTCACAGACACTTTTATATGACAGAGATCAGTTCCATTTCGTTGTAATCAAACTTGGTTATCACATCACAGATTCGCAGCAAGAAGCTGTACACTTTATGTATCACTTGATGTATTACTTCACCTGCATGACTGACTAACACAGGATTCCTGCAACATATACGAATCTGATGAGACAATCTCAAATTACTATGTAGAATGTAATGAAAAGACATATGTTGCAAAAAACTACACAGAAAAACACAAGCTGTCATATTTACAAACCACGATTAGATCAACACATGTGTAAATTCATAGTCATTCAGGTTAAGGACCCACAAAACCATTGATTTGCTACCTTGTCCACTGCTTGATCGGCAGACTTTACCCAAAGGATAATCATACCCAGTTAAAACATCCCTGTGTTTACTTGCAAGATAAAAGAAAAGACTTGAGTAACTCTAAACAAGGCCTATACAACCCCTTCTATTTCTCTGCTTAGTTTTTTTCAAAATATGTCTTCATCACATTCCACATAGTAATTTAAGATATATTGTCTCATCAGATTCCTATACATTTCAGGAATCCTGTGCTAGTCAGTCATGCAAGTGAACTATTTATACATTTCAGGAATCCTCTACTAGTCAGTCATGCAAGTGAACTATTTTTGTCACTGCTCTTGTTTTTCTGCTCACCATATTTTTTGCTCACCCATGACTTGCTGTCATAATGCAGCATCCGTCGTCCATCATCGTCCATTAGCAGGGCACATTTCATAACCCTTGAAGCTATTGATCTGAAACTTGGTACATACATACCCCTAGGTCAGATGACCTATGAGTATGACACCAAATTTCAGTCCAATTCGATTCTTGGCTTGGACTCCAGGTTGCCAAAACCAAAAACACAAACAGTGCAATAACTCCTGAACTAATCACTGAATCATCTCCAAATTTTTATCACACATATATCAAATTAACACGTTTTTATTTCTACCTACTTTTCAAGGTCAAAGACATCACATTTCTACAAAAGTAACAAACTTGCCACTGTTCTTCATTATTTCACCAAGCATCTTCATATGTCCGATTGGACATCCAATATGGCCACCTGGTGGCATAACCTGAAAATCATCAAAGCGCTATAACTCAGGAACACCTTCGCCCACAGTGCTCTAACTTGATATTCACCTCCCTCTAGCTGACCTTTACAGGCATGTCAGATTTCAGCCTGATTCACGGATGTTACGTCTAACGTTGAACTGGAAACGTCTTGGCGTGTTTACAATCTGCTCTCGAGCGCGTTGATAGGCCCAGAGCGTCACGTGGTTATTCAATTCGGCCGTGCGTTATGACGTCATTCATCCAATGCATAAGCCATTCAAAATCACCCTCTCAACATAATGAACTATAAATAGACGATCTGCTGATGTAACGAGCTCTATCATTGGTCGAATCGACGAAGGGAATTCCCTTGTCCCCGAATAATTAGGTCTGACCCGAAAACGAGGCGGGTCATCACAGCATTTCGCCTCCGAGTGGAGGGCGGGTTTCAGTTCGTCGATTCAGAGGGGAATTATTCCATATTGTAAGTATTTTAGAATATTTTAGCGAATTATTCGTATAAAAGTAAGTACAAAGAAACTACTCAACGCCTCCTTAATCCGAGGAAACCTCCGATTCTCCTATGTTGACTGCATTAATCGCCCGCCGCGGGAGGCAAATTTTTCGTCAATACACTCTTCTTCCAAATCGTCGTGTTTTCTCATAGCCATGTGTGACGTCATATGAACGTGTGTAAAAATTTCCGGATTACGAACGATACTGCTGTAATTGGTGAATAATTCCTTGTCAGTAGAGGCTTAGGCCCTACCTTTCAATACTCTCAACTTTGGCAGGGCAGTATGAAAACAAATCGCGCATGAAATGACTGCCCGAGATTGGGATAGGCCTAGTGTGTGCAGGCGGTCGACGTACATTTTGCTGTACATTGTAACTGTTCTATGTAGAATTCCTTGGGGGGGGGGGGCACTGAACTGCTACTAGCATGACTAGGGCCTAATCATTATATTTTCAGGTTCCCCAGATCAGATCGAACTGTTCTAATAGAAGCCCAGTTGAGTTACTTCAGGAGAGTTAGAACTTAGGAAGTAAGTCTGCTCGCGGAAATTATTTCAAATTTTTTTGTATTACATTTATTTGAAAATTACATGCGTTGAAAAAAGATAATTTTTTGTCTGTTGTTTGTTCTGGATTTCCGAACTGTAATTTGTTAGGATAACCCTGGGAATATCCTGAACCTATGATGACAGCTTTATATTCAGAAGTAAGCCACACAAACTGTAAGGGAAAGGTAACACAAGCCAACAGCTTCACTTTATAGTGTGACCACAGGACATATGTGATTACGTCACCTGCCTTACGCCTTCAGAATAGTCACCATTATTACAAAGTACATGTAGGACTTATGGATCCGTTCACTGTGTTTGATGTCCTCATTCCCCTTGCCCTGAAGGTACAGCAAGCCAGGTTGTCTGTTGTTTTGAATTATTATTCCCGTTGCCGTTCTGATGTTTCATTGCTTTCTCGTTGATAACAAGTACCGGTAAGTTCAATCGATTTCTTGTCTACTGAGGTGGAATTTGGTCGAAACAAGATCAGCCCAAAGTACCATTGACCGAACACCAGCCATGAATTAAATGTCAATTTTTGTCCCTTGTACACAACTCAGTGACTATGAGCCATGAAAATCACGGGTGTTCTATTCTCAAAATCAGACATCTCGCATTACAAAGCATTATATGGAATGAAATTTTCTTGAGCGACTGTTATTTTTAAAAAGATTGATCAGTTGCAAATTTACCTCCTGTAAATAGAAATAATAGGAGTTCATCATGTTGTTTTTCCAAAGGGTCCATCCACAAACCAACCATGCCTCCAGTTCACTCCAAACCCAAGAAAGCCGAGAAAGGTTGCAGTGGGAAACACCGCAGGTACACCATGTGTTTGGGTAAGGCTCGACAAAAACCTGGGCCTAAACGAAAAAACATCCAACCTGTACCTCCCCCTCAGTCCAGTGAAATTGTCAGACTGCTGCCATCGAAAACTCCTGGAACATTTTTCTTGGGCAAAATACAGCACTGTGGAAGTAATATTTTCCTCCGTGGAATGGACTCAAACTGCAGAATTCAAATATCATCAGAACTTGACCTTCTTGTGCCACGTAAACCACAGAGTGTCCTTATTGGCTCCAAGATACTTGCTTTATGGCGAGATGAAACATCTTATGAACTCTCACTCTACAAGTGGGCAACTGTTGTTGCAAAATTTCATGATGCTGTTGTTAGTGTCAAATATGATGGAGTTGAATCTTCATTTCCAACGTTAGCTGAAGACTGTCTTTGTGTAGAAAATGTAGGCCTATCTGAATCGGCGGTGTCTTCTGAGCTGGGCTCTGTCAGTGAGAAAAACTGGGAGAGAAATGATGATGATGACATGGTTCCTCGGACAAATGTTGATGATTTGGTACGGTATTTTGGCGCCATCTTTAGGTCAGCCCATGATCACTACTGCACATTAATAAAGAGATCTGGGGAGAGAGTATGCAGTTTAGAAGCAGAGAACAAGCAGTTGATCTATTGGAAGGGGCAGTGCTTGGATGTGTTAAGTAAGGTGGAAAAGCTTGAGAAAAGGTTGAGGGAAATAGGCCAGGAGAAATCTAAGTTTGCTGAAATAGCATCTCAGTTAAGTGAGGTTATAAAAGAGAAGGATCAGCTCATACACTCCTTAAAAGCGGAGATCAAGGTTTTACAAGAGCAGAATGAATCTTTAGCTGAAGAAAATTCCATGCTCAAGTCATTGCTTTCTTCTTCAGACCACAGTAGCTTACCAACTAGGCCTACAAATACATGTAGTGGTAGTGCAACAACAACCCCTGTTGTCAGTCAAGTTTGTGACACTAACGATGCTGTAACTCTCAGAAAGGTAGGTAGTAAGAGATCCTCATTCTACCTTAGAATTCAGAGACCAGCAAAGTCAAATCCATCTGCTGTTGCCAAGGATAAGTCACTTGAACAAAGGGCTAAAATTCTGGAAGAAGTACTTAGGCTGGTCTCTGCCCCTGAGGGAATGGAGGCCTCTGAAACCGACCTCCTGAGAACTCTTTCTGTGTTTGTTTCCAAACACAGGGATCTGACAATTCAAGCTTGCAGAAATGCTGACATTTCCGTATGTGAGGCCCTGTCACCTTCAGACACTGTGGATCTTAAGGTTCTTTTGAAGTTACCCATGTATAGGTTGAGATTGATGAAGAATTTTTTTGACAACCATAACATCCATTTGTTCCCTAGTGAGGCAAGGGTCAGAGAAGACATTAAACAACGGGTGGTATCTTCTGAGAATGAATCGCAGGTGGAGGTTGGCATTGCCCAGCTGAAAAAAACAAAGGTACCTGGTTGCCCTGACTCTCCAGTTGCCTACATCAAAGTCAAGGATCTCCCTTATCAGATACAGAATATTATCAAACGTTATGATGAGAAAGGCCTCTTGGAATTAGAAAATGAGAATTTCCATGATTCTATCTTTTGTAAGATTGGAGGTGATAAGGGAGGGAACTCGACAAAGATTGTAGCACAAGTGGCAAACATTCCACACTGTAATTCAGCTGAAAACACACATTTATTGGGCTTATTTGAAGCCACTGACAGTTCTGCCAACCTGAGTGAAATATTTGGATCCTACAAAGACCAAGTAGCTGAACTAGTAGATTCAGGCTCTCTTATTACAAACCAAGGTGAAAAACCCCTACGCGTCTTTTTCTTCGGCGACTATGACTTCTTGAGCAATTGCCTAGGTCATCAGGGGGCGTCCGCGTCCTTTCCATGTATCTGGTGTTTGGTGCCCTTGTCTGTTCTTCGTCGCAACAGCAATGGTGTTCCTCATACCCCTCGGCTCTTTCAAGATGATGACTGGCTCCCCAATCCACAATGTGTTTACGAAGAAAGGACTACACACATGTACAAGGAGGACCTTTTGGCATTCTCAAATGATCCACGCAATGCAAGAGATCCAAACCAAAATGGTCAGTACCATAATAGTGTGGTAAGGAGTCAGATTTTTCCAGTTCCCCTTGAACAGGTGTGTATTCCTGTTCTTCATCTTAAACTTGGTTTGGGGTTGCGATATTTCAATCTTCTTGAAGGTAAGTGTGTTGAAATTGACCAGAGGAATATGGAAACTAGTGATGACCCTGCTGTTTCTGCTCTCCACAAACAGTGGAAGGACTTGAGCGTAGAATGTGAAGACCTTAATGAACAAGTTAAAACTGTCAGTGACAACTACAAAGTCGCCAGAGATCTCTTGAGGAGGTATAGAGAGGAACAGCTTGTTGTTGCTAGAAGAAGAGTACAAAGGGAGGATCTGTGTGACAATCCTATTTGTATAGCTAAGGGAAGAAAGGAAGTAGGTGAATGGGTTCAATGTGATGAGTGTGATGATTGGCTTCACTGTGTTTGTGCGGGGGTAAAATATGAGGATGTTGAGGGGAATGTTGAATACATTTGTATGAAATGCCAGGAATTAGCATCTTCAGCTGCTGAATTAGTAGAGTTCAAGGAAAACCTTGTTGAACAGCTTAGAGTGACAATGGAGGAAAAAAAGAAGAAACAGAAGGAGAAAACAAATGAGTTAGAATCAGTGTATGCAGCTGTTCAAAAGCACCAAGGTGAACTCCAGAAGGAGTTAAATAAAATCCTTCAGTCAGAGTTGCATGTGCAGCGCCAAGCATACCATTCTAACTCATTTGTTGGAAACCATGTTGATAAGATATTAGAGAAACACAATAGACTGGTATCTGTTCTGCAACCATGGCCAGATGAGCATCAAAAATTTTCTCTGCTCTTCAAAAAGCTCCACGACATCTTCTCTCTTGCATGTACCTCCAGGTTCCTGGAAGAAAATGAAATTCATGCATTATCTCAAATGTGCTGGGGGTTTGGCAAGTGGTTTCCAGAGAATTTCCCACATGATAGTCTTCCTATCAAGTTTCACATCATGGTTTTCCACCTGCCACAGTTCACATGGATGTGGAGATCATGCGGGTTGTTCTCAGAACATGGTGCAGAGAGCATTCATGCTCTTCTGAACAGTGATGAGAGGACCTATAATTCAGTCTATGACAGGAAGCTGAAACTAAAATTGTTGCTCTCCAACCATGCTCTGAGGTCCTCTGCAAATTTGTCATCACTTCAAAGGAAGCAGAGAGTTTGCAGGAAGAGAAAAGGTGAGGGGGAGATGTGTGATGGTCGGTTGAAAATTTCAAAGAAAGATGGAGAGCGCCACTGTCAGATATGCGAGGCTGATTATTTCATTGTCGATGAAAGTGAAGTCTGAGGTAGGCCTATGATATGAGCAATTCAGGAATTTCTCCCTACAAACACGTTTTTGGGCAACCTTGTACAAAGAAAATGACTTCGCCCAGATCCCTAAACAATGTAACAGTTACAAAATTCAAGTTCAAATAACCTCCTCTTTTGAATACACTCAAAGAAAACAACACTCCGTATTGTTGGTTATTTCTGTTTGTATTTTATGTTTGCCCCGTTGTTAGTCAAAATCTTTTAATACGCTACGCAAATAACGCAATACGGCAGCGAAAATAGAACGCGCACATTCTTCCCGCGCCTCGACCATCAGCAGAGACGGGGGATTCCCAGAGCGCAAAAATTGAGAACAGCGTCATAAGGGGCACAGTCTGCGTGAGCTACTGCGAAACTAATGTATTAGGCCAGCCCTGCATACCACGATATATAAATACACACAGCACACCTGGATGACCTAATTTCTGTCCGCAGTGAAGTACACCTGACTGCGGACAAGATTTTGCAGTAGCTCATGCGGTGTGTGTCCCTATAGGTGTAGCCCGTCGACGGCAGCCCCGCGCGTGTCTATTTTTAGAACAGCGGCCACGCGAGTGTCTATTTTTAGAATATTGATCGATTAGTATTCAACATGGCGCTGCGCTGAAAATTACCGCTCGTAACATCCGTGGATTAAACTTCCAATATGGCCACCAGGTGGCATAACCCAAAAAATCATCAAATCTGCTGTAACTCACGAACAACTTGACCCAAAATGCTCAAATGTGCTTTGTCGCTCCCTCTAGATGACCTTTATCATGTTTATGTGCAAGTGAACTTTTGGCCTAATCAGACGTACAATATAGCCGCCAGGTGGCATAATCCAACAATCATTGAACCCTGCAACTTGGCAATAACTTGACCCAGATTACTCACAACTGACATACCTCTCTCTGTCATTGCACTATTATGTCCAAACAGGTGAACATATGCTCCATCAACCATCTCACTAGACCTTTTCGAGAAAAAAAAGTCACCCCTCTTTAACCCCCCAAATACCGTAGTTTTATTTCAAAAGGGGCGGTTCATTTTCATCACTTAGGGAATCTCAGTTGTGATACTTGCAGAAAACAGAAAAACTATGCACTTGCAAATTGCAGAGATTACTTGTACTGTACACAATGATCACTGGCACATAGCTTTCTCCATTTTCTCAAGGATCACAACTCAGATTCTTCAATTGACAAAAACAAACAGCCCCTTTTACATAGTGTTAATAATTTGCAATGTCTCAACAACTACATGTAGGTAGTGAGATACCTATCCACAGTAAGAGTCAAATTGAACAAAAAAGAAGACACCCCAGCTATTTTACATAGTGTTAGTAATTTGCAATGTCTCACCAGATAGTGAGATATCTGTCAGCAGTAAGATATCTGTCAGCAGTAAGAGTTGAATTGAACAAAAACGAGACACACACCAACTATTTTACATAGTATTGGTGATTTGCAATGTCTCACCAGACAGTGAGATATCTGCCAGCAGTAAGATATCTGTCAGCAGTAAGATATCTGTCAGCAGTAAGATATCTGTCAGCAATAAGAGTCAAATTGAACAAAAAGGAGATGCACACCAGCTATTTTGCATAGCATTAGTAATTTGCAATGTCTCACCAGATAGTGAGATATCTGTCAGCAGTAAAAGTCAAATTGAACAAAAAGGAGAAGCACACCAGCTATTTTGCAATGTCTCACCAGATAGTGACATATCTGTCAGCAGTAAGATATCTGTCAGCAATAAGAGTCAAATTGAACAAAAAGCAGATGCACACCAGCTATTTTACATAGCATTAGTAATTTGCAATGTCTCACCAGATAGTGAGATATCTGTCAGCAGTAAGAGTCAAATTGAACAAAACGAAGACGCACAACAGCTATTTTACATAGTACATGTATAGTAATTTGCAGTGTCTCACCAGATAGTAAGATATCTGTCAGCAATAAGAGTCAAATTAAACAAAAAGGAGACGCACACCAGCTATTTTACATAGTATTAGTAACTTGCAATGTCTCACCAAATAGTGAGATATCTGTCAGCAGTAAGAGTCGAATTCAACAAAAAGGAGACGCACACCAGCTATTTTACATAGTATTGGTGATTTGCAATGTCTCACCAGATAGTGAGATATCTGTCAGCAGTAAGATATATGTCAGCAGTAAGAGTCGAATTGAACAAAAAGCAGACACACACCAACTATTTTACATAGTATTGGTGATTTGCAATGTCTCACCAGATAGTGAGATATCTGTCAGCAGTAAGATATCTGTCAGCAATAAGAGTCAAATTTAACAAAAAGGATATGCACACCAGCTATTTTACAAAGCATTAGTAATTTGCAATGTCTCACCAAATAGTGAGGTATCTGTCAGCAGTAAGAGTCGAATTGAACAAAAAGGAGACGCACACCAGCTATTTTACATAGTATTGGTGATTTGCAATGTCTCACCAGATAGTGAGATATCTGTCGGCAGTAAAATATCTGTCAGCAATAAGAGTCAAATTGAACAAAAAGGAGACACACACCAGCTATTATTAGTAATTTGCAATGTCTCACCAGATAGTGAGATCTCTAGTGTCAATCGGCGGTAAGAGTCAAATTGTCAATTGAACAAAAAGAAGATGCACAACAGCCATCACTCAATACAGTACAGCACCTGACGGGACAGCAACACAACATGACATCCCACACACTCTTTGTGAACACCTTGATACAACTCTATAAGGAATTCAGTTGTTTCAGTAACCATAGCGTGGAAACAATCATGACACAGACCCATTAGGTGCTGCACTATACTGAAGTGATATCATCTTCTTATGACCAGTCTCAAGTTGAAACAATTCAGAGTTTTACACTCTCACTGATATTCTGCCCTGAAGCAGGCAGATTACATATGTACTCAGTCAAGGTAAAATAAATAAAACTATACATTTGTAATTATTGTGTTCACACATGAGAGTTTTCACGAAATTTCCTGAAATCATGTTTTTCGATGAAAAACTTGAAAACCAAACGTTGCAGGATTTGCCCAAATCATTTAAAAAATAATCAGTTTCTAGGGGGGNTTCGGGGGGGGGGGCATAGTTTTCAAGTTTTTCCCCAGTTTCAGGTTTTCTGTTGAACATGCACTCTCATGCCTGTTTGGAGATCTAATGTCCAAAATATTTCTGTCAGACGTATAAATCTGCAGAAATAAAACAACCACAGATATTTTAGATTCCCACACCAGTATACCAAGCTCATCAGGACAATGATGATGATTCAACAAAGCGAATTGAGTTGAAATATGTGATCTGCCAAACAAAATGAGTCAAAAGTAACACTGATGACCAAATATGACATCAGAAATAAAGAGAATCAAATTTAACAATCAGCAGACCATCCTGAAATCATCGAACAATTGATATCACCTCCAACACATTAGATCTTCTCTGCACATTCTGACTGAGACTCCTCCTTTTGTGCCAGGTCAGATGCCCATCACCATCACATAAGCTGAACTCTTCACTGTCTCTTTCACATCATTCAACCTCTTGAGTTGACAACTCTGAGTCAGCTGAGCGCAAGGCCCATGGGCCTCTTGTCGGACTTATGACCTAATATTTGAATATTATGGGACAAACTACCCAATTTTGTGGCTTTGGTATTTCATTTATAAAAATTATCTGGGTGGTTTCTGTCAAATGCTCCATGGAGAACCCCGTAAAAGTGTAATCTAATGTAAAATGTGCTGAAAATAGAAACTACGGGTAGGACTTCGCCATATGCTTTGTATATACATAAATGTACAGGAAATGTGCATGAATTTGAAAATCGCATTTTACACAAAAATTTCCCGGTTTTTTTTAGTTTCTTCATGTGTCGGTTCTCCATGGTATTGGGTGACACCTAGTACAGGTTTTATCTCATTATCTTATTTTTATCTTTCTGACCGTTAAAACCCACCGTGAGGGGTTAGTGTCGCGACCGCCATATTGTCAGAAAGCGAACTATACCCCTGGGGACGAGATTGCGGCAATATTGGATCTGGATTTTACTTCATGGTTCTCTTCTAATGTACTGAGCGTGTATGCTGTCTATGAAATGCTGGTCAAGACACCCTTGCCAGCCCAGGTTGTATGGGTTTGTGGCATTGCTGCCACTCCCTGAATGTGTCGTTTACATGCTTCTTCTCTGAGAAAATTGTACCTGTTTTTCATGTTCGGCGAATTTCTTTGTTTTGGATTACATAATATAATTAACTTGTAATTCTTGGGATTTTACTCATTTCCTGTGTCTATAAAACACAGTGATCACATTGGACCCAAACAACAGTCACGTGGGGGTGTCTTTACTGCTTTTCTCAGAGGGGCCTGGATTGAAGCACTATGAAAATTCACAATGTCGGCTCGCCCTCAAACCCCCTGTCACACTGAGGCGACATAGGTGGGCGAATCCCCGCGAACTAGAATGAAATGGTCCATGGACCATGTACAGGCATTGACAAGATGTTTATCTACACCTGATATCTTGAACATTTCAAATACTACTGGACCAATTTTGACGCGGTTTGTTGCATAAAAAAGGAAAACTTGTTGGTCACATTTCTGCATCAAAATTTTGGAAATTTCAAAATATCAAAATTAGGCCTATGTAATTGCTTATCAGAAAAAAAACTTGAAAATCAACATCTTTTATTTTGTAATTATTTTTTAATTTTTATAGTAGTTCTGACAGAATGGCAGTTTCTAAGGATTTTGGTCCTAGATCTGTCGAGTGGTTGCTGAGATATTTGAGATTATCAAAATTTTGATATTTTGAGATTTTCGCGTTTTTCAAGAACTTTTCATACCATTCGATAAAGCTAACATCAGATTATAGGTTTACCTTATTTTGAAACTTTTGGGGGTTAACTGGGCAGAAATATTGTAATATCAAAATGTTGATATTTTGAAAAATATGCGTAAATTCTAACCAGTTTATGCAAATTATCCAAAATTTCATAATTTTATGATCTGAGGTCAGCTCTATCTACTGACACCAGAATTTTGTAAAAAATCATGAAAATCTCAAATTATCAAAAATTTGTAATCTCAAATATCTCAGCAACCACTCGACAGATTTTGATGAAACCAGGACCAAAATCCTCAGAAACTTCCATTCTGTCAGAACTACTATAAAAAATGAAAACATAATTACAAAATAAAAGATGTTGATTTTCTAAGTTTTTTTCTGATAAGCCATTACATAATTTTGATATTTCGAAATTTCCAACATTTTGATGCAGAAATGTGACCAACCTGTTTTCCTTTCATATGCAACAAACCGCGTAAAAATTGGTTCGGTAGTATTTGAAATGTTCACGATATCATGTGTAGATAAACATCTGTCAATGCCTGTACATACCTCTCTCTGTCATTACACTATTATTTCCAAAGGGGTGAGCACATGGTCCATGGACCATTTCATTCCAGTTCGCGGGAATTCGCCCGCCTAAGTCGCAACAGTGTGACGGGGCTTTGCATATTTATGAGCAGCGTAAACCCGAACCGGGCACACGGCTTATCACTGCACTCTCGCGCTGCTTGGAATTTCCAAATATGTTTGTCGTGGCGTTTAGAAGTCAACGTACATGTCCTAGGCAGATCAAAGGCTCCTTCTAAGCTGTGAAGAAATAGATACAGCCAACATGTGCAGGTTGTGAAAGAAGCTGGTCTCAAAATTGCGTTTTCTTTCGATTGTTTGGTTTTGCTCGTCTTCTTAGATCGATGACGCAAACCAGAATTACCCAAAACATGATTGACAGAAACGTATATTTGGTTTTTCAGATGGTGATTCTCGTTCTAAGGTGAGTTATCTCCCTCCCTGCCCTCCTCCCTATACTAAGGTTTATTTATCAAATCTAATATGATACCCAGAAGAAGGAAATCGAAAAGCTCAAAGTAAGTCACCTCTCCCGTGTTGTGTGTATTGCTAAAGCCCTATTTACCATGTTTACACGAGCCGATTTTGCCGTACGACAGAGTCGTATCAGATTTGTCGTACAGATTTGTCGGGATCGGCTAATCTGTTTACACGGGACGATTTATTCATTCGTCCCTTAGGACCTCGTGTGTCGTTAGGTAGCCTTCATACACGTGATCTAATCTCGCTGCCTGATTGGCCCAGTCCATACGACAAGCAGCCGATGTCGGGTGAAAAGAGAACACCCGACTTCTGCACACGATGTCGCACCGACAAAAAAATCGTCTCGGAAGTCTAGTATACACGGTGAGTTTTTGTCGTACGTCTCTGTCCGCCAACACAATCGTACGACAAAATCGGCTCGTGTTAATAGGGCTTAAGACAATTCAACTCAAGCCACGTCTACACGGGACATTTTATCTCCAGTTAACCGTCTACATGGGGCCTTGTCTCGAGTTAAGTTGTCTGGGGTCAAGTTTGTCTCGGGAGAGTTTGACACCAGTAGGGTAGGGGTTAGGATAACCCGAGCCGAGACAGTAGTCCTCAGTGTAAACACGCTCGCCCGACTGTCTAGGGACAAGTAGTACTGGTTCCGGGTGTTGGCATCATGCCCGCCGGGAAGTAACTGATTCAAATTCTAAATCAACAGTCTCACATATCAACTAGAGCTGGCCAAGGCCAGCCATGAAGTCGTTGTCAGTGTGCTGTAGGCTACGTGATACTGCATTTAATAGTAACATAGACCTAGTAGCATCTTCGATAATCGAAGGCCGATCTGGTCACCACTGCGTTACAGCTCAACAGGTTGACCAACAAGATTGCACTTTATATCGGGTCTTCGGCTACTACTGGGTAATTTTACACCACCAGTTCTGATTGGCCTCCTCTTCGAGAGGCAGCAGATATGCCGCGGACTGATCTATTACTCGAAGGGTGATGTGCAATGTAACGCAATGGAGAGCAGATCGGCCTTTGATAAAAATATCGAAGATGCCTAGTAGTTGAAGGACGAAGTATTGTAGACGTAGGATTGCAGTAGGATGTCAGTGAATAAAAGTATTAGGGAATTGAGTGGTTCTGGATGGAGGACGAAGATTTCCATCACGCGCGTACCCGAGCTTAATGCGCCATAACTGACTTGACCCGTTTCATAAGGCGAAATTCACACTAAAACCATAGCAGATATAGGCCTATTATTCCCAGATACTAGTTTCATAGNCACTTTTCTACAGTATAAGTAAAACGAGGGGGCCGAGTGATGGATGTGAATGTGTTTTGCAGCGGAAACAGGGTTTTTGCTATAATTTTGGCGCTTTTCATGGGTTTTTCGACACTTGAAAAATCGCACTTTTCAAGGAAAAATGCTTAAATTTTAGCAAAAACCCTGTTGCCGATACAAAAAGTCGTCTATCTGGATCCCCTCGTTTTACTTATACTTACGGTGGAAAGTAACTAAGGTTACGGATATACTGAACGCGATTCGTCGTCCTGTGCGTCAAAGCTTTTATTTCCGCCGCACTGCACACAAACAAAGACTCTCAAAGCATAAATCGCATGCGTTGCCCTGTCGCATGCGAATTCGCGTTCGGTATGTGACCGTAGGCTAAGGTTGGATCGTATTCGCTATGCCTCTACCGTATTAAATCCAAGTCGTCTCCGACATTTGCAAACCCCGGTTCTTCAGACACTTTTCAAGTCCAAGCCAGATCCGACCTAAGTGTGGCTAGTAATAATGATGAAGACCTGAAAAAATAGTGCCAATGGCACTGTGCCCGCTTGGCTTGAAGCAGTATTATGTTATGTATCCTATTTACCCATGATAGAAATTTGACGAAGATCCATCACTTCGTTAGGGAGAAACAACACTTTATGTTTTGGGTTTTGGCCCCAAGTGGCAAAGTCAAGAATCACATTTTGCCGAAAATTCGTCTGAGCTGTTACAGCCTAGAGGTAGATACATGTATGTGCGAAGTTTCAAAGCAATCGGTCAAGCCTTTACAAAAAGAGCCAATTTCGTAATTTCAGACACACTTTGACCCCTGTGACCTTCCAAAGTAGGTCAAATTTAAAAACTCGAGTATTACCTTATGTATTCTCATTAGATATACCCATGATAAAAATTTGACAAAGATCCATCTCTTGGTGAGGGAGAAATAGCACTTTTAGTGATTTTGGTTTTGGCCCCCTAGTGGCAAAGTTAAGAATCAGATTTCACCGAAATACTGTCTGTAAGTTGCTATAACCTAGAGGTGAATGTGTACAAAGTTTCAACACGATAGCTTGAACCATTATCAAATTATAGCCCTTTGAAATTTTTCACAAAACGCCCCCTGGAGGCCAAAGTAGGAATCCAACCGCACCCAAAATCGAACTCGACCTAGATCTTAGGCCCATATATACACCCACCAAGAACCAAAAAGATTCCTCAAAAAATAAAGGTGCTAGAGCGCTAACAAACCAAAGTTTACGGACGTACGGACGTACCGCCGTACCGCCGTACGGACTAACGCACGACAGACCACCACTCAATGACCCCAACCACAGCATAAGCCCTGCTGGGCCTTGCGGCCAAGCGGGCTAAAAATGAAAGGGTTTTGCGAGACCAAAATAATGAGCACCGCAGACAAGCCCATGCCATTGTGAAGGTCTGGGCCGACACAAAACAATACGAACAAAGTCATTTGTCAAATGCCTAGGCCTACTAGAAGTATACAATAATCTGCTCCCCCAGTAGGACTACTATTTATTTTAATAGGCCTACATTGTGTCCTGAGTGTGAGACGAGAGAGTAATATCATTGGTGAACAGCTAACGATTGACTCCACCAACGTACAATAAATAGCTAGGCTAGCCTACACCATGTTGGCATGTAGGCCTACACACTAACACAGCTAGAGCTGGCTAGCATGGCATCTCAACGATCGATAATACTTCTAGTATCAATCTAAATTCCTTTAATAAATCTTTGTCAAACTTGAATAAATTTTGTCAACCTTGCTTGAGTCAGAGTGGACGATCCCGTGGAAGTTCTGACNATAATAATAAATAATAAATAATAAATAATAAATAATAAATAATAAATAATAAATAATAAATAATAAATAATAAATAATAAATAATAATAATAATAATAATAATAATAATAATAAATAATAAATAATAAATAATAAATAATAAATAATAAATAATAAATAATAAATAATAAATAATAAATAATAATAATAATAATAATAATAAACCCGTGGACGTTCTGACCGAAGTGCGCCGTGGACGTTCAAATGTAGGGCCTATACCTATGTGATATAGGCCTACATGTACATGCACTCCACCAATGTACAGATGCACAGCAGTACTACACACACACAGACATAGGCCTAGCCCACATCAATCATGCACATAGCCAGCTGGCTGACAATGCAGCGACAATATTCTCATGATTCTCTTTAAAGTAACCACGAAATATCTAGCCTACCTATAGGCCTAGAACAATGTACCGTATGCCCCGAATACTTCAAACGTTGTAGGCCTATCAAACATACCGCGGTAGTTTTGTCCTGAATTATCGCACCACTTCGACGCTCCTCGAATCCTGTCGCCATGTTGTATTACATTGTATACGTGCGCGCCGGATTCGACGAAACCAGCCTCAGGTTACAAGTTCAGTAACAACGGCAAAAATACAAAAACCTCCTTTATTATTATTGAATAAAAATGTATGGTTGACAGAATGATAAAAATAAGATAGGACGGTCACCATCTGAGACCCACAACCCGGAACTTTATTATAACAGCGGATGTACACAATCCCAAAAGCTGTACTTTGGCTCAGAAAACCCGCCTCGTCTCCAGGTGTTAGTTATGTGCATTGGGCCCTCGGAAATTACACAGCTGTAAGCCAGAGGAATGAGGTTATCCAGACAAAGAGCGACAGGCGCCACGATTCAGGCCACACCACCAGCAATATGAAGTCTACGACTTCATAAAAGAATGTAACTAGCTTGAATACAACTGATAACACCACCATCACGGTACGTAGCAAACTCTACAACACCTGATACCGTATCAAAATGCTTCCAGTCCTTTCTCCCAACTTGCGGCAAGCTCCTTCTGTATTCTAGTACCATTATCTCTTCCACCTATTAGTATTTCTCACAAGGCATTGTTGTAGGAAGCATAAACCATCATCTGTTACATTGAACAACCATCAATACAACTAACAACGTTATATGCAACACTGTACAATCATCAGGAGAAAAATGCCTTCAGCTCTGATACTAATACCCAATATATTCTTACGAGGTACCAAGTTGATTCACCTTCTTCCATTTTCCCTTTCAGCGCGTTGATGAACCACCACTGAGAACAGAAACACAAATCATTGCTGTGGATACAACAGAAACTGACGATGAACTGACCATGCTCACACAAAATGATGATGACTGCTGCAGTTATACTGTCAACGAGCATCTCATCCTCACCACTTTCTCATGCGAGGACATCGACAAGTACATCAACGCCTTCTTGCCATTGCAGAAATTACAGCACAGAATGCTACAGTCACCCTGGTTACACTTTCGTAGAATGCCACCAGTGCATGATACTACAGTGTACTTCAGTCATGGCAGATTTTCGGTACTTTTGTGCAGCAGTAATTAGCACTCTGAAGCTTTTTATATCGTCATACTATTTACATTAGGCTAATCCTGACATTCACACATTTCTGCCTTCTTGCATGACTGTCAGTCTTTGTGAATTACTCTCATTGACAGTACTTCACAAGGACAGTCATGGCATACAAGCACTGCACACTCCCTTCAATAATCTCTTGTACTGCTGATGATATGACTATTTTATACTGTCCTGTTGATTATAAATTTCCTGTTGGCTTTCACTGACTGAAACAAAACCAATAACAGACTTTATCCACAGGTCACCATGCTTTACCTCATGTGCCCATCTGCTCACATTACATTTGCTCATTTTTTTAAGACTGCCCAACCCACTGGTGGCCTGCCTTCCTTGGTTTTACTGAATTTCTGTGCATGGATCAAGGTCATGGTCAACAGAAAATCACTTTCCCAACACCCTGTTGACTTCTGCCTTCATCAGATACAAAGCGACTTTGATGACTTTGTTGTTTATCTCGGGGTGGGGTGGGGGGGGGGTCCCCATGGACAAAATTTATTTTCCAAATTTTCTATGCACTTACTCGGATTTCTTGCCACAAAATTAAACAATTCAGGTATTATTTACATGCAGTCTGTCAACAACTCGTGGACAACTTTTATCTATAATCATGATAATTTCTCTTTTTAATTCATAAGTAAATAGCACTTGCAGATTTCTTGTGTCCAATGACCAAAACCATGGTCAGGTTACACAATCAGTTCAATCTCCAACTTTCATGTCATAGTAATTACCACTAGCAAATTTGTTGCATCCAATGACCAAAACCATGGTCACCTTACACAATCGTTTCAATGATTATTTTATTAAATATCCTGTCCTTATATTACATGTTGTGTAATTTTACTCATTTTACTTACATTATATACAAAGTAATTAGCACTCAAACATTTCCTTGCATCCCATGACCAAAGCCATGGTCATGTGCAATAGTATCGGTAATTAGCACTTCAAAATTTTCTTGTATCCAGGGACCAAAGTCACAGTTATTGTACACAATCACTTCAATGATTCTTTTGTCTCCTGTTCTTATAATACATGTTATTCAATCATCATTATGCATATTTTCCGTTTTCATTTGATAGTCATTAGCACTAGCAAATTTATTGCATCCAATGAAGAAAAGCACGGTCATCACACAATTCAGTTCAATGATTATTCTCTTACATATCCTGTTCTTATCATAATATATGTGCAATTTATCATTTCAGCAACTAAGTAATTACCACTTGCATCCCATGACCAAACCCATGGTCATGTGCACTAATATTTAGCACTCATAAATTTTCTTGTATCCAGACACCAAAGCCATGGTCATTGTGCACGAGCACTTGATTTGAATGATTCTTTTGTTTCTTGTTTATTATGATACACCTACCTCTATTGCCATTATGTATACTTTCTGACTATGTCCTCATTGTATGTCGGCTATCACAATTCAAGACTAGTCTAATAGTAATTCATTAGCATTCCAACATTTTCATTTATCATGTTGTATCCAGCAATTAAAAACTGCCAGTTTCAGTTCTTGCGTCCAATGGCCGAAATCATGGTCACCTCATAAAATGTATGAGACAATTATTTTCTTAAGTATGTATTTCATTTTATCAGATGTTACTGTTATTGTTCTACAATACACCAGTTCTAGATTGCTACAATTGCTCTCCTGTCTTCATTTCATCCCACAATTCACAAATTCTAACTTCCAGCAAACGCTAACAAGATTAAGAATACTAACAACAGACAACCTGATCTGCCACGTTTATTACGCCACAGCTGATTTTCAAGTGCGATCTTAACACACTCGCCCCACATCCACACAGATACATAACCAACTTTGGCACACATTTATCCAGTCCGCTCATTACCCATTGCCCATATGTTAAAAGCAAAAAGACACCACTAAAAAGTCTTTAGTGGTGTACTTGACACCCACGATTCCCAAGAACCTCCCTCTAGCCCATACAAGTACAGACAAGAATATCAGACAGCGGTCTTCGGAAACAGTATTCTCAACACATGAAATTTTTACAACTTGCTCGCTCCATTGGATGCTCCATTTCCATGTACATAATATACATGTACATGCACCTGTAACCATCTTTCTTGGTGGGGACAATCAAATTTGCTGTCAAGCAAATTTCAAAATTCTAGTTAACTGACTGTCGAAACCTCTGCTTGTGTCCAGTGGCGGTCTTCAAATTGGCTGTAAAGCCAATTTCTAGTTTAAAATATCATCAAGATTGAGATTTTTGAAATCTTAACATTTTTACCAGAAATGACTTTTCAAGTAATCTATGGAAAATTCTAAGAAATATGGTGAAGAAAGTGTTTGAAAATCTTGGCTTACTTTGATAATATTTGAGATTATCGAAAATATCAAAAATCTGAAATTTGAGATTTTTCACGAAATTTTGGGTTGAGGTGTTACCCTTCGTTAAAAGATTAAGACTGACCAAGATTCGGTAACTATATTAACCATCGGGCACAGAGAAATTAAACTTTTCCTTTAAATTGTGTTGAAAAGTGTCCTGTTTTTCATGCATAATTCCTTGAAAAACACACAATAGGGCAAACATTTTTCAGTAATTTCTTCACCATGAGTCTTAGAACTCTTCATAGATTCATGATAAATTTGTTTTTTATGAAAAACTTCAAGGTTTCAAACATCTCATTTTCAATTATATTTTGAAACAGTGATAATTTCACGATATTTTAATTTTTTCCTTAAAATTTGCTCTTGGGCATATACAAGAGATGTTGAAGGGCCATATATCTGAGCTAGAACCCAAAATTATGCGTCACTTCCTGTACAGAGTAAAAAAACCACTGTCCATTTATTTTTTGGGATGAGTGTACGTCTCTCTTTCCAGTCAAGTCATCTCGTTCACACTCAACTCATTAACTCACTCAGTCTCTCTTCTTCTTAGGGGCTACACCTGTTCTCTCCTGAGAGCTACGTACTAAGATAAAAACACTTCATTCATTGTCATTCCTGATCAGCATGATCAGTCTCAGGACGATCAGTCATTTTTGTGTTTGGTCGCCATGTTTACATCATGTGACCAAGAAAATGAGCAATCAGCATTTATTTGGATGAATGAATTTGCGGATGGTTCTGTGAGTGTAGCTCTGCGTTCGTTAGCCAATCAGCGAGCGTACCCCGATCTTGGTAGGCTAAGCCTCCAAACAGTAATTTCGCAGTTTGATCCCAAACGCTTGTTCGATCCCCAGATTCGAAACAGCAGCTGGGTGACCGAGACTACCTTCGCAAGATAAGCTGTGCCTTACCTTTGCCCATTTGGAGTAGACAGGGACTTGCATAAACATCCACAGTCGGATCCTATATGTCCGCCATCCCCTGCTTCTGCTCAGAATATCCATACCTTTGTCACAGTCAAATGATATTTCTTTACGTATCGCCTCAAGAACGGCTTTATCCTTCAGCGCATCATGAATTTTCCCAGCACAACAAGGAGAAACTAAGTATGCTTGTGCGTTTTTGGACCACCCTGTATATGCTGACATGATATGTCAAAAATGGTACAATAAATGAATAATGTATTCAAGTCACAACCTTTGAAAATGAAACCCAAGAAATATTCTAACTAATGGGTGTTTTTTAAATGTTTTGGAAAATACTGATGGTTTGGACAGGCCTTAAAATGATTTCCACAACAAGAAAAGGTTATTTACACAAGTGTTTTATTCAAACCTTTTCCATTTCAAACAAGAATAGGCCTACACTAACGCTACGTCTAATTAATATATAGAATATGAAATAGAAATCGGGTTTCTAAGGTGAAAGACATTGCTTCCTACCAGGATCGAACCCACGAACCCTCGCATATGGCATCAATCGCCAGCACTCAGGGGCAAACGCCTTAAACCACTAGGCCAAATCCCCATCTTCAAAAAAGATGGCTCAATGGCCCGTGCCCAAACGAGGCGTCCATAAGTACCCTGCGAGTAGCCCAAACAATCTCAGAACCCAAACAGTTTTATGTTATACATAATTAATTAATATAATTAATATTAATATTAATCTAATTAATATATACATGTATTTCATTCTCGTGTTGCCTAAAGATTATTGTCTTCTTGAGTATAATAACAACTTTGCCTACATACATACCGTAACTTCATCTTAGATCGACTTTGTATAATCCTGAATACAGAAGGAATACAGAAGTATTCAGTAAAAAATCAATACTGCTGCTCAGAACTTTATAATCTCGTACCTCAAGTACAATTCCGTGAATGTGATTGGCTCATTTACGTCATGTGACCTTGTGTCATTTCGATATGTCCCCCCGCGGGCGGTCATATCGCGATATGTTGCCCGCTACCATGGCTACGTAATGGCCGCCGGTTTTTTACTCGCTCGGTTCGCAAGTTTGAACGGCCATAGAACAAATGCAGTCTCTTCAAACGGAAAAATACCACTCACATTCTCATTTTTTGGAAGTAAGCAGTAGCCTTGATGCAAAATGGTCAACTCAAAACGTCCCAAAGTCTTGGCCGGGGCCAGTTGGGTCTGTATTGAACCGGGCATTGAACACACTCAATCCAGTGGAATTCAACACTCAGCATGTGACGTTGCGTCGCGTCATTTCCCTGGAGTAGGGCAGTGAATACACTGTGTATACGTCACGTCATTTCTTGTCCTTAATTTTGGCATTATTTGATACGGGAAACTCCCACTTACCACATCGTTTCATCCAGGCCTAAAATTTTCTAAGTTCAATTTTGGTCACTGTTGTTAGCGGGAGTGGTGGTGTGAATGTAAGAGCGTAAAGGGCGGCGCACACGAGCGACAAAATCTGGGCGACCGCCTACGCAACTGGTGGCGCGACTAGACATCAGCCAATCAGAAGCGCTAAATCTTGTCGCTTTGGCGGTCGGAAGCCAAGTCGGCCGACAAATCGGTCAAAATTGTCGCTCGTGTGCGGTGCCCTTTATTGTCATGAGTTATGGGTATTGCCCACCACGACGCCCTACACCATAACTTTGGGTTTGGGCCACTGGTCTGGATTGGAGGCCATATGGTTTTCGTCAATACAATATGAGCGTAAACACGGTGCATTTCGGTCAGCTGTGCATTTGGCCTAGAGCTACAACAAAAGAGGTGAATGCAAGCTGAGGTTATTAGCCGTCGGCGCAGAATAGGATTTTTTCCTGGTGGTTGTACGACATTAGAGCCTTTGATATCCCGACGTTAAATCCTATGATTGGCCTGACATTGGAGAGAATCGCGATCCTGAAGCGTGGAATATTGAGTCGAGAACCATTGAGCTCCATGCTAACTTGGCTCGTTGTTGGCTCTTGTATTTGTTGTAATGCAGGAGGAAACCAGGGGCCGTATGCATAAAACATCTAGGCCCACATTTTCAAAGCTGTTTTAACACTAAAATACATTTTAAAAAGATGAAACAATGTTTTTAGGAAAAATCATATTCTAGAACTTGTTTTAGTTTTAGAACGCTCCAACAAAAACACATTTTTTCTTCCACATTTCCCAAAGGGTTTTAACGCTGAAACGTGTTTAAATCTCCCATAAAAAGCGTTTTAGCTAGAGCAAGGTAGGGGCATGTCTAACTTTCTGTTGGCTCCTTTTAGTCACATCGACAGTCTCAGGTGTTGTATCTGCCAGTGTTTCTGTGGGTCAGTGTGTCCCCCTTATTGTTTGGGAAACGCTGGCAGCCAGATCAACATGTCTCTCTGTGTATCCCGTATTGTCAAGTCAGGAGTGGAACACTCATATATGGGGAACACTCGCAAAGGTTACACCAGTCCCATATTTGCAAACAGTTTTAACGCTAAAACGCATTTTATTCTAGCACTTACAGGCCTTGGGACTGCTGTAAAACAGATTTTAAAATTTAAAACGCTGGCTGAAACAATGTTTCACTAAGAACAACGTTTTATCTTAAAGCACTTTTTAAAATATGAATTCAAAATGCTTCTTATGATAGAACAGATTTTTGTCAAAACAGGTTTCGGATAAAACAGCTTTAAAAATATGGGCCGTAATGTGTAAAATTTCCCTTAAACCATTGTTCCAAACAAAAGATAAGGAACATTTTTCACTTAAGATGTTTAATGCATACGGCCCCAGATCTCCAGTGGAAACCTACGGTGTTAAAGAGAGTTGCTCTGTCTATCACATTGAATACTAGCTCCGACCCGGAATCTAACTGGGAACATCAGAGATGACTGGCGCCCATATTTCTATTGCGCCATGCTGCCGCTCCTGAAGCCATACGGCAGCTCGGGGTGTCAGTCGGTTCAATTGAAGATGCCGAAATTAATGTTTTATCGTCAATTCACCAAAATTTTCATTAAATTTGAGTAAAATGATTTGGTAGTTGAGAACGACGGAGGGTTTAGAATTGTTTTAAGCCCTGTGGACGATGGAATGAACGCCCGCTGTAACGTCGATCAGTGTTCCCCGTATTTCTGTGTTTTTCTTATTGTTTCCCTCCTTACAGATTAAGCGGCAACTAACCCAACAATAACCATTCTAGGCCGCGTCTATTGTTGGGGAGCACTGAGCTACAAAAACACTCACAGATGTTACACTTCAAAACTCAGACAAGCAGACCGAACTTGATCAAGGAAATTTTTACAGGTTTTCCTCTGTTGCGGTGTTCCTTTTTCATTGAGGGCCTCAAGCAAACCTGCAGACCTAGAAATTGACCAGGGGCAGTATGCATAAAACATCTTAAGTGTAAAATTTCCCTTATCTTTTGTTTAGAACAATAGTTTAAGGGATATTTTACACTTAAGATGTTTTATGCATACGGCCCCAGACTGACAGCAGTACTAAAACGTGCTGTTGTACAAAGTTTCTGTTTTAGGCCTAAGGACACCTCTCCATTCATGCATGGTCTACCTGCGCTTGACCACAGCACATGAATTTCTTTTGTTGGCGTATAGATTGAAGTAAATGCAGGCTCACTTACCTAGGTTACACTACATAAAAGTCCGGGCTGAGTCCGTGCTCAGCCCGGGCTTTTTGCGTTTACACCTGTGAATCACCGTGTCTAAATAAAGCCCGGGCTTTTCGTCCCATACATGCCGCATACATTCTCAAAAAGCCCGGGCTTATTTCAGACCCGGGCTTCAAAAAGTCCGGGCTTTTTCAGACAGGTGTAACCACGGCTATTGTCACATTTCTTAATAATTACCCAACACAGGCACGCAGAACGGCGAATAACACTACGGCAACAAGTTGTGTCATAGTTGGTATTCACTGACAAGACCATAGTTATTCATGCTTTTGGCATGTCCTACGGTATTGCACTCAGTCATGGGGACATGGAACCGACCTTTTCAGCGACAACTCTATTATGAGCATTCCATTTACCACCCACATCCCCTATAGAAATATTGAAAATTCGGACTTAGAAAATTTTATCCACGCAGAAGGGACGATGTGGTAAGTGGGAGTTTCCCGTATTTTCATACAAGAAAGTCGTTTTCAATCAACTAGACTTTCGGTACGAGATAAAAAATGTTGCCCTCAATGTCGGGTGACATACCTCATGTCCCCCCTTTGGGATGATATGTCGCCCGAGGCTTTGCCCAGCGGGGGGACATTCGGTATGTCACCCGACATTTCGGGCAACATTTTTATAATAGCGAGTTTTCGCAAAGCCCCCGAAACGCCAACGCGAATGCCAATCCCATTGTTCGATACCGGTGTAATGTCTCAGAGTGCCTCCCATTCCTGCTGCCCGACCGGGCATTGGTAAACGGGATTTTCTGTTTGTCAGTGCCTCCCCGGGCATTGACAAATGACTAAGTCATGTTTTTAATTGCCCCCCCCCCCCGGGGGCAATAGGAAACGAATGCGTGTTATGAAAATTTCTGTTTAAAATGCCCCCTCGATAATTTGTATGTTTGTGCACAGGCATCTCTTTTGTACTTGTAGGGGTAGGGGGTAGGGGTAGGTTCTTGGGGACTGTAGGGCTTTACTACACACTAAAAAAGACAAGGCATGCAACTGTTCATTCACCTGATTATTGATAAATGCAAAAAACACTGCAAAAAATCAATAAAAATCAGCATGAAATCTCGCCGCATGCGATTTTTTCACACCAGGGGACGCCATCTTGTTTTTCATCGTTTCCAACACCTGTACGACGTCATGGGAGTACCCAATTGGTGACGTCATCTTGTTTTCCCAAATACAGCATACATGTATTTTGTTCTTATCGTCGTTTCAAAAATAAACTAACTGCATAATTTTTACGCTTCCATGTACTCCTCCCTATAAGGGGTTGACTAGGGTTAAGGATTAGCCCTCCTGCGGGGGATAGTCATAGGGTTAGCCCCCCGGGGGGTACGGTTAGGGGTAGGGATTGGGGTTTTAGGGTTTTGTGGGGTAGGGTTAGCTAGGGTTAGGGCTATGGGGTCGGGTATGTGTAGGGGTAGGGGTCGGACTAGGATTACGGTTAGGATTAGAAAGTAGTCCGAGTAAATGACGTGTACTAAAAAAGAGGTTTTCCGACTGACTCCCCACCCCCCTAAAAAAATCCATGGCGGAGCGTAGAGCCTCGGTAGCACAGTGGTTAGAGCGTAGGTCCACTTAAGTTTAGCTAGCTAGGTATGTGGATAGGCCCTGGTTCGAATCTTCCTGATGGCATTACGCAGCATTTACCAGTCCATTTTATGCCTTTTTCAGCCTAAAAAGACTTTTTAAAAGTTTTTTTGGCCGCCAGGAAACGTGATTTTTGTCGCAAAATGATCATGAACACATTCTAAGTTGAATGTGCCAAATTTGGAAAAGATGGCGTCGCCTTGTGTGAAAAATACTCAGTCACGGAGTAGCGACGAATGAACATATGCGTCTTCCTGATTGGCTGAATGGTGAAATAACATTATGTGATATTCATTGTTAGATATCAAGCCAATCATACATTATAAATGTTGGTCATGAAAAAAAAGACTATTTTAAACGCGAGAAAAAAAGAAAGCAAGCAACCGTAAATAACAAGATTCACATCATTCCTGCATATGTCGACAGTGTACGGACAATATGAGAACAGGAAACAATTATTCTGCAATGATTATTGATAAATGTACAAAGACGAAATGAAGACCCTAGAGCGAGACTCGAACCCGCCGCCTCCTGATCGGTAACTAGATCTGAAAGGAAAGAAATACCAGTTAGTGACTGTGCCTATTGCGGAAGGCTGGCGGCCAGATGATTTTTTCTTGTCCTTGTAATTCGCCTCTTCGCTTACAATACCCTTACACATAAAACCACAACCTAAATTCGTGTTGCATAATATAGGCCTAGATCAATGGAAGCGATAATGTACATGAGGGGGCATTATAAGAAGGGGGACAGTCACAGACATTATAGTTGTAATGTCGATAAATCCCCTATGCTAAAAATGCCCGGGGAGGCAATGAAAAACGGCCTTCGGCCGTTTTTCAGTGCCTCCCCGGGCATTGGCATACAGGGGGCAATAATATACATTACACCGGGAAGAAGGCACTGAACAAAGGGATAGACGTTCGCGTTGGCGTTTCGGGGGCTTTGCGAAAACTCGCTATTGTCAATCGCCGAAAACGTCCCGTGTAGCCTATGTAGTAAAACTACTGCGCGCGAGTTTCAGATATGGCGTGGTTGCGGATCTGTTTCCATGATTTGACCACGTTTACCTGTTTTGACGGGCTACCTTGAATTTATTTCTGGCGGGATGCCTTAACAAAGCATATCAGCGTGTAACCCCGTGCTTCTAGATCAAAATAGACGTTTTGGTGGCATTTATCCATCGCTGTGTCTCCTTGCGGGACGGCCGTAGAAACATAGGCCTATGTAAGTTCGTACTTCTATATTTATACACACACGTGACGTTGCATTGCATGCAGTGATGGACAGCTGAGACTACGTTGGGGCTTTTCGCAGGGTTATGGCACACAGTGAACAGGAGGATCATCATAACAAAAGGAAAATCAGATTCATGTGTGCACGTCATTGTGGAAGTATAGCACAATTTGGCTTTTCACCAGCCTTATATGTCTACATGCATCATTACATCATGGATACTAGTAATTAAATTCAATCCTGGTCACGTCGGTGTTATTAATCAGTGACCAAATAACTCATGACTTCCGTTCACCAAAATGGCGCTGGAATCAAAACTACTGGACCGAATCGGAAGTTCTTGGTCTCATTTTCTGTATGGCATAATATCACATCCATTCAGTACTAATGGTTTAGTTCTTAGGTATTGGAAATAGGCCTATGCGGTTTCATTTTTTCTGGACCACTATGTATACATGTACGTCACTCTTAAATACATAAGTCTCGGTTTTAGCGTCCCGTGTGTGGACCAACAACTTAATGCTAGTACGTATGTACATGTACGTAACCTTGTTCCTTTAATCGGTAGTTGCAGTGGGTGTCCCGTTGTTATGATCTTCTTCTTGCCTGCAATGGGCATTAACTGCAACGTCGGCCTTCATATACAATTTGGACGCCGGTATGTAAACAATGACGAGAACCGCAACAGTGATACCGGCAAGGATATAGAAATCGAGATCTGGATGTCGGTACGGGTTGATGGACTTAAGATCTAATGATTTAGCAATAACAGCCGAAATCGGGAGAAATATAGCAGCGAGGCTGACGCCAAAGGAAAGTGCGGTGGTCGACAAACCAGCTGGAGACTCTGTAATGCACAGTGAGATCATGTTGGTGAGCACCGTGAATTGTGCCACACCAATGAAGAGGAACACTGTAATAAGTGGCAAAGCACTATGAATCTCCTCTTGCCCAGATGAAATGATGGAGGAGCAAGCAAAGCCTGCTGTCAGCATTCCGGCGGCTGTCAACACGAAAGCGACCCCGATCGTCTTCAGTCTATTGGCCACGGTGTCCTGCCACAGGTGACGCCCTCGTATCTTCTTACTGCATTCTGCACCTAACATCAGTAGAAAGATTCCTAAATATCTACTGAGTCCTATGAATCGTGGTGATACTGTGTTTAGGAGATTATTTGGAGCAATCTGAATGACAACTAAAGCAGCCAAGGCCGAGAGGAGCGCTACCGCCATTACACCTTTCCGAAAACTGAGTCTCCTCAACCTCCCAATGTCCAGAGTGTCATCCGTATTGCTAAGAGTCTGCTGTTGTGATTCATCGTATTGTCGTCGACAGCGGAGGCAGACGATATAAACCCTCGCTGTAGCCATGAACTCTTTAAATGAATGTCTTCCTTCACTTGTTGTTCCTTTCTGATAAGAGCTATTTCCCATTAGGACTATTGCAAGGGAAAGTCCATTAAATGTCAGTATTACAGCATGATAGACAGTTCTGGAGTGCTGCGTTGGGACGATGAAACTGAATATCCAATTATCAGCGCTCTCCTCAGCTAGTGAACCAAGTAAGGACACAAGGAAAATCCTTCTCACGAACGTGGATATGGATTCGGCGGTTTGTTTAATTTGATTCGCACCAAACGACAGAATGAGTGGAATGATAAAAGAGACACCCACCACGATCAGTGCAGCATATACTGACCACAGGGCATATAGTATTTTATGTGTTGTTGCGTCCATCACGGGCGTAGTTGTCATTTTTAAAACAGCAAGGAATCCGATGAATGAGCCTGTGGTTTGTAGAGAAAGTCCAAAGATCAGGGCACGATATTTCCCTACGATTAGATCGGCGTATAGTCCAATAAAAGTTGGTGAAATATAAAGTACTGAACAGAGAATGAAGGAAATTACGAAATAAACATGCTCCTGCTTTTTCTGGACAATCATGTTGATATCTTTCTTCGGGTTCTCGTCGAATTTATTCAAGCATGCTCCCTGCAGGAATGTAGCCACCGCCAGGCACCCCACACCCCACCGTGAGGTTCGCTGGTCGGATTGGTGTACGTGAGGAAGCAGAGTTTCTCGTTCCGATTCTTCGTCAGCCATGTTTAAGTCAGCTAAAAAATCACAGTACCAAGTGTCGTGCAGAATCCAAAGTGATAAGTTTGTGTTGCTGAATTCGTTTAAATATCTTTTTTAGGAGCACGGATGACATTTTCACGTGATGTATGTGGGCACGGAAAAGATGCCTTATGATTGAAAAGAAAGGTATTGGAAAGTTCCGCACGTTCTTCCTCAATCATTTCTGAAGACATGTTTATCTCTGCGATTGCTCAATGTGTTTTTGATTCACGCGACCGAACAGGAAGCTGTTTGCATAATCACCCCACTTCATCATGAATTTTGTCAGTCACAAAATAAATTTCGTTTCTCCGGACCGTGTTGGCTGCGTCCCAGTCTAAGGGGGTATTGAATTTGATGCGGTTTAAGTGCGCAGGTGATAAGCCACTGGAATAAAGGAATTAAGAAAACACAGTTTCTTGTTCCGATTCTTCGTCAATCCTTGTAGGCGATCACGGAAAAATGACTAATTCCACTTCGTAAAGAACACAAAATTATAAGCCTGAGAAAAAGAAAAAAAAATAATTACATTATTTATTTAAAGGTATATTTTTGAACAGATACATGTACTTAAAAAGACTAATGTCGCCTTCCAAACTCCAAGTCCAGTAAAGACGTAACGCTTTTTATTAATGGGTTGTAGGAATTTCAAGACACATCAATGGATTTGTCTACTTTTTAAAAATTCTTCTTCATTTTGATTATTTTAAAGACATTCGCGACCAGACTTTTTTCAACATCTAATACAAAGCACCTCAATACTGGCAGGGGATAACACCCAATACAATATCCCAATAGAACAAGGACGTCGTCAGCTTCATTTTGATACCAATATATCCCTGCTACCAGTTCAAAACTTTATAGTCTGTAAATAAGTCCACTTTTCCCACTTTTCCACGAATATCAGAAAAAGGAAGTAGAAAATGCATTCGTTGCTATTTCGTGTAATGCATTCTCCAATGAAACGGACATTTCTGTTACACCAAAACCGTTTGAGCGATCTTCACGAAATTTTCTCCACTTGTTCATGGTACTGCCATATAGTACTATGCAAAACACACCGAAAGAGGGAAATTTCCATATTTGGCGATGAAAGTTTTAAAATTGGTATATGTAATGGAATAGGCCCTAATTAATGGCATGCTTCTTGTCATTAACGGTTTCTTTGATCAAAAAGTGTTGCATCTGATACAACATCCAGAGTTTTAGAGGGGCGTTTTAAATTACAGATAATAAGAGGAAATACCCTATTTAAGCAAGGGATGACAATTCTGTGTCGTTTTGTAAATACGCTACGAAAAAGTCCCGTTGGAAAGCCAATGTGTTGGTATATAAGTTGCGCACGTTCTTCCTCAATTATCTGACTGCTTTGTTGCCAAATTCACCGTTGCTGAATCATTTTTCAATTTGTATGAACGACCAGGAAGCCGCCTACGTAACTGTCCCGCGTCATCACGATTTTTTTCAGTCCTTAAATACCTTTTGGTGAACACGCGAATATCTTTTATCTCGCAAGGTCATGTACAAGGAAAGATTGTAGAATCTGCCATTCAAAAAGCTGCTTCATACCCCGTGAGTCAACATTTCTGCCCAAAGAATCTATCTTAATGTAAGCATCGAGTGATATTTTCAGTGTTTCTGAAAGCCCGGACATCCAGAACTTCCCCTGTAGCTCCTTCAGTAGACTGAGTTGGAGCAAGACATCGCGGATTCGAAACAAGCTGGGGTCCTTGGCTTTTTCAAGTGCAGCTATGGCGCCAACGCGTTTGAGGGAATTTGCTGAAGCCGAGAAGGCGTATGTGATTGATACAAATCCCTGGTGGATAAAGCCTATACGTCGGTCTATGCACTTTTATAATCAGTTTTTACTCCTCGGCCCGCGGGCGGCCCGAGGGGTATTGTCGTTCCCTGCGGCGGCCGTCGGTGTGTCTGTCTGTCCGTCTGTCCAGTGACGACGTTACTACTCTAGCACGTTCAAATTAAATCGGATTTTCCTGATTTTTGGTTTGAAGGTATATATATGGGTCCTCCACGAACCTATCGATTTTCGGCCAAATCGGACTTCCCATTTGGTCATTAGGGGGCGCTTTGCAAAAGCGACGTTACCGCTCTAGCACGTTCAAATTTAATCGGATTTTCCTGATTTTTGGTTTAAAGACTGTATATAATTTGGGTTCTTCACAAGCCTATCGATTTTCGGCCAAATCGGACTTCCCATTTGGCCACCAGGGGGCGCTTTGCAAAAACGACGTTACCGCCCTAGCACGTTCAAATTAAGTCTGATTTTCCTGATTTTTGGTTTAAAGGTCAATATATGTGGGTCCTCCACGAACCTATCGATTTTCGGCCGAAACGGACTTTCCATTTGGCCACCAGGGGGCGCTTTGCGAAAACGACATTACCACTCTGGCACGTTCAAATTAAATCTAACTTTTCTCATTTGTGGTGGAAAGGTGTATGTGTGGATCCTTCACAAACCTATCGATTTTCTTCACATATCACACATGCAACGTTCAATGAACACATAATTCAGTTTACACCCACAGCCGAGGGGTGTTAAGTGCGAATAGCACGGTATTTTTACAGTATGCTATCCCACAATGTCACATTGCGCACAAGCTGAAAATGACCGAAAACTTTCCCCGAAATCAAAGAATAACATTGTACATAAAAACATAACTATGTATTCCATTGTGTAACAAGTTACAAAGAGCACGGCGATAAAACGGCGTGTAATCAGACAGTTTAGCTCGTTTTTAACACAATTTCCAGAAAATAATACTGGCGAGGTCGATTATTTCAACAGAAAATAACGTAAAAGAAGTTTCATAGGAAATCCAAGACACCCGGCCGCTGTTAAAAACACATATGCAATGACCTTGATGATCAGAGGTCAAGGTCGAGGTCACGCTTTGATAATTTGAAATATCTCTGCCTATGGTAGAGGTAGAGGCACGATATCATCAACTATTCGGTTATTGAGGATGCCGATTTTGATTATGCAATGACCTTGATGATCAGAGGTCAAGGTCAAACTTGATGATTTGATTTGAGCACATCAACAAAATGGCTGCGAGCATGCAGCCTGTCCATGCCTGTAGGTTCCTCTTCAACAAGCGGGAACCATCAGACATTTACAATGTCATCTTGTTGACAGGCGTTTTCGTATTGGCTACAACTGTATACTTCTATGTAATAGGGGCCTTATAGGTTAATCTCTTGCGATTTTAACAGTCACGCACGATTAGGGAAAAATCGCGCTTCGTAAATACGGCCCAGTATGTTTTGTATCGTCCGACAGCGAGTGGCAGGGCACATTCACCCCGGTCCATGGACCACTTCATTTAACTTTAAACATCTGCCTCTATTCAACATGTTGAAATGTACCTACCATTCCCACTGACGGACCCAAAAAAGCGTAATCGCATGTCAGACTATTTGAGAGTTTAGGGTGACATATGTGATAGGGAATCCAAGACACCCGGCCGCAGTTAAAAACATATTTGCCGTCATCTACACCCACATGCAATTCATTGTTGATCATAAAAACAAAGTTGTTCAACATGATTTGAATGAATAAGCACAGCTGCAAAGTCTGACAGATTGTCGATGATATTCAAATTCAGTATGTTTTCTATCGTCAGCAATGTCATCCAGTGTAGGCCTACCGGTACCACGTTTTTAGGGCGTCCAAAGGTTGTACATCAATACATGAAGTATCATATATTGCGCCCTACTGTTCTGGATGTGAAAAATGTTCGACCAAATTTTGTGAAAAACGTCATCAAAATATGCATTCACGTGGCAGAGAATCCCATAAAACGTCATTCATGACCTTTGAACACAGTGAAATTTAGGTCAACGATATTCGATAGGGAATTCGTCTAAGAGTATTGTCTGTTGATGCATTTTCTTTTCAACATTAATAAAAAGAAGAACGAAATTATGAAACTGTATTGGCACAGTGTTTCTGATGACAATTTATTGTGATGCAGCACCCGTGTAAGCATCTGAGCTTATAGTGGTGATTTTGTCAATTCCGAATTGTTCTCTTGGTCCTCACGCATGACCATGCTCCGTGGAGAGGATGCAGTGTATCACATAACAAAGGCTAGGACATTTTGTGTTGTTAAAATTTAGACAGCGTTCAGTTGACGTCATCGCGTCATGATCCAAGTCCATAGAGATATTATTGCGAGTTTTTTTTCAAAAGGTTAATGAGAACCTTGCATGAAATACTAGGCCTACTGCCTTCGGAACTCTATTTGATGCGGATACTTATCATTTAAAAAAAGGTGTAGGCCTAATTACCGTATAGCAGCCGTCAACTGTCGCCATTTTGCTCGATTCAAAGTTTGAGTGGGCCATATAAACAACCGAGCGCATGAAAATAAATCGTCAAATCACTTACGTCTGTTAGTTATTGAATGACAGCAGCTGGATTAGTTTGAAAACCCGGAGGAAAACAAAGCGAATAATCCATACGACCTGCTGTGGAAGAATGCAATCCCACCTCAATCTGACTGATGACTTCAGCCAAGCTTCACCATGTTCACCGCACAACGTTTTGACGTCATCACCAGTGGTATTGACGCTGTGCTTCTAGGCTAACAGCAACATGTGACCAGTGGATTATAGCTGTGGTAACACTACATAAATCCCCGTGCTTTCCCCGGGGATTTTGCGGTTACACCTATAAATCGCCGGGTCTAAATAGACCCGTGTCTGAAATCCCCGTGCTTATTAGCCCCAGCGAGCTCGAAAGGGCAACGCCGGGGCTATTTAGACACGGGGATTTTATGTAGTGTAACCGCGAAATCCCTGTGTTTATTTGTAGTTCCAAGCACCCGGCGACAGACGGCGATGCAAATCGATGAGTCATGCGCATGCGTATAGGATATTTCACGCCTCCAGTAGCCACTCGATGACAGAGAGTTGCCTACATACAGTGCCCCTATCGCCGGGATACATAACTTATTACCAATCGCACTTTTAGTAGTGTAACCGCTCGCCGTGTTTTTTCTTGTTCGGAAAAACCCCGTGTCTCAAAAAGCACGGAGATTTTGGATAGGTGTAACCACGGCTAAAGTTAATTTGAGTTACGTGACCAACTAAAGCAGATGACGCGTAGGTTTATGAATGAAAAGTGAGTTCTTTTCGTAAACAATGGTATGAGTTCAAGTCACCGGGCCAATAACAGACCTCAAGTCCAATAGTCCTTTGGTTAGTCATTCACATATTTCGCCTACATCCAACCTCGCCAGATGATCAATGAAAGATTAGACAAATCGGAAAAGTTACTGGGGCGATCATAAAATATTCTCGGACGAGGTATAAGCCAATTGACTATGAATAAGGACTTTAAAAAGCAAGCCTTGCGATTGGGTGACCAGGGACCATGGCACAAGTCAAACTGAGTGTCATGAATTTGGCCTTTCGAAGCCATAGAAAAACGTTCATATCATCAAAAGTGCTGAAGTAAGTTACCATTAAGAACTTACACAATAGTGTTTAAACAAATGGGTATCTTTATGTCCCCGATGTTTTTTAAAAAGTTCAATTGAGAATTACAAAAATTACAGCCACTTTTTGAGAGCCGATTACATAATATTGTCGTGAAAGCAATCATTCAAAAGCGTTGGAATTATATGACCAAGGCATGGAAATTCCATATAACACAAACCCGATCAGATTTGGTCAGTTTGTTCAAAAGATATTTTAAAAACGAGGTGTAGATTAAATTAATGCTGAGGGGTGTAAATTTGAATAGACTTACATCCGCACATTGAACGCTAATGGTGCTGAAAATAGTTCTGTTATCTTCATAAATAGGATTCAAGGCATCAAGTTGACAGATTCATGTACCCCAACACCACAAAAAAGTTGGGAAGCTCCTAACTATTACATAAAGCCAAAGTTCAGGCAATGAGAGGCATCTGGTGGCAACGCATGAAGTGTATCTCTCAGTTACTACATCGTTCGCATTTAAAACTTTGTTTGATTCCTTAATGATATTACCTCCTTCCCACCCAAGTGGTCAAAATTATAATGACTCTCAGCGGGTGTAGAAATGGGAATAGTTTTTGTGAAGATACCCCATAAGAGAACATGATACATGTATACTCTTATTAGACCGAACACTGTCCCGATTAAAAATACTAGGACAGACGCAAGCAAATGCATAAAACAATCATGGCGCCCGCTGGTCTATATTTAACCCTCCCAGAATAGCAATTATTTTGTATCACCATTCACTGCCCGTTTCAGGCATTTAGCTTGCATGGGTTTTAGACAGCAGTAAGCTGTTTGCCTTCTTTCATTCAGCTGAGCTAAAGCTAACTTTGATCTCAAGCAAAAATCTATGTTTTTCTGAAATTTACTCATGATTTACGAAAGCATGCGTAAGTTGTGGGAGCCGCCATCTTGTCAAAATGTCACATGACCCAAGTTTGCTCTTGGAGCTGTAGAATGACGTCATTCGTCGCGAATCCGCCGTAGATAATTTGCTATTACCGGTCTTCGAATGCAAGCTGCCCAGAAGACCGGGTACCAGTCTATATTCTTGTATAAATAACCCGCCGACGCCAGCTCGTGTCCCTTCTGATGATAATTAAGCTGTTAAAAAATTTCTTGAAGCTCGAGAATATCTTCTGCAAACCAACTTTCAATAGCTGTCAGTTTTCTGCAGAAGGTGAGGTAAGGAAGTAATTAAGTGGAAATGAAAGGTAAATTTCAAAGTTTAATATACATGTACACCGTAACTCTGTCGGTCTGGCGTCATACGCTACATTTGTAAAATACGCGCTTGCAGTTGGTGATATTTGTGGTACCGACCATTTCCTGAAATATAATAGCTTCTGGAAATGAAGTCCAAGTTTTTCTTATATCGTTCTTCGTGTTTCGTCAGGTTTTCGAAACCTCACTAATAGGGAGTTTCCGCATCGTCACGAATTACGAATGACGAAACGAGTTTAGGACGTTGATGACGTTACGTCATGACGCTGTTTCTTTGTCCAAAATCCGTGGTGGTCTGACTTTCGGCCTTCTGAACGATGTGACAACCTCTATTTAACACCACCTCATTACCTTACAGTGACATTTCAAGCATTTATTCCACTGCTCAAGTATGCCAAGTATATATTCAATTGTCATCTCTGTGCGCAGAAAAGCCCCAGAAAACATTTCTTGTAAATGAAAATTACCAATTCGTAATTCGTAAACTACAGGGTGACCCAAAAAAAGCTGCCCCCGTAAAAATGTTAATAAATCCTACAAAGATCAGTGAAATTTCTTCAAATTTGGTACACCTGAACTTCAGTCTGTGGATGATCTTCCCACAAAGTTTTAGCCATCTGAGTCAGTTTGTAACGAAATTCTATGTTCTTTCCAAAATGTGCTCCAAATGGCGTCCTCGGCATTGCAGGCACACTTGCATACGTAGCGCAAAATTTTCAATGACTCGCGCACATTCCTCCTTGGGGATTTGCCTGATTTTTGTTGTGATTGCTGCCTTCAGTTCACCAATTGTTTGTGGATTGTTCTCATACACATTATCCTTGAGGTACATTATGCTTTAGAAATCTGGGGGATTCAAGTCCGGTGAATGCGCTGCCCATTCAACGCCGCACCTCCT
Organism: Notospermus geniculatus; assembly: GCA_002633025.1. Classification (NCBI taxonomy): domain Eukaryota; kingdom Metazoa; phylum Nemertea; class Pilidiophora; order Heteronemertea; family Lineidae; genus Notospermus; species Notospermus geniculatus. The sequence continues at coordinate 88,439 of NMRB01000557.1, forward strand.
GCTAATCAGTCTGTCTTCAAATGACTCTCTCAGCCAGGCTAAGGACACATCTGATGTGTGAGGGTCGGCCCCCGTCTTGCTGGAACCACTGTTAATCTCGATCAATACCTCTGCCTCGTCCCAATGATGTCAAAACTTCTTCAGTACTGCCACATAGCGCTCTGTGTTCACCGTTTGAGCTCGCTGATTTTCATCCTCGAACCAATATGGGTCAATGTCTGATGCCATGTTTTGAAATCGTTTTCGATTTTTATTGTGGGGTATCTCAAGAATAATGTGTATGAGAACAATCCTCAAACAATTGGTGAACTGAAGGCAGCAATCACAACAAAAATCAGGCAAATCCCCAAGGAGGAATGTGCGCGAGTCATTGACAATTTTGCGCTACATTTGCAAGTGTGCCTGCAACGCCAAGGACGCCATTTGGAGCACATTTTGGAAGAACATAGAACTGCTATACAAATTGACTCAGATGGCTAAAACTTTGTGGGAAGATCATCCACAGACTGAAGTTCAGGTGTACCAAATTTGAAGAAATTTCACTGATTTTTGTAGGATTTATTAACATTTTTACGGGGGCAGCTTTTTTTGGGTCACCCTACGAAGATCTACGGCCATCTTCGTCAAGACGAAACGAATTCACACGACGTCACGAAAACGACGCAACGTCATTCGTCAAAATGATGACGTCATAGTCAAAGCATATTCGTAAATCGTAATTCGGAGATGTTGCGGAAACTCCCTATTGTTTGACCAAACAAGAACAGCGCTGGGAGTGGATTCCATGCATTGCTTATCAAAACCGCGTAGGCAGAATTAAGTCCCGTCTCCACTGATCGCGATTCGTTGAGGCGCGCGCGGCAAAGCACGCAAACAAAGGAAAATCGCGCGCGTTGCCCAATCGCACGCAAGTGGAAACACCGCTTTAAATGAGGCACATTGGTCGCTTTTTCACGAAAAAAAACCCCAAACAAACATTGAACTGATTATCCAGCTGTAGACACTTAAAGGGAGACTCCATTCATTGTGTAAAATGTTGAATTTTTGCAATATCGTTAATACATTCAAATTCATTGATATCTGTAACATGTCTTTTTTAAACACTCAGCAAACCCATCATTTTAAGCATTTTGATTGCTTGCCAAGGGAACCATTGCACAGCACACGTGACGTGATATGTGTTAAATGCATATTTATGAAGGTACAACGAATATGCGTAGGCAGTCACAGTATTTGCTCATTCACTACAATAAAGGTCTTCAGCCTATGGACACTAGTGACCATATCACAACTCATGGCAATAGTCTCCATGGGTTGATAAAAATTCAGAAGTTTACACTAAGTGGAGTCTCCCTTTAAAAGTTGCATCAGAACAAAATGTCTGTATTTTTTTCGTTTTATTTAATCATGACAAATGACGTCGTCTTGATCACATGATGTTTGGATTATACGCTCCTGCAAGGAGAGCTCTGGCCATACGTCTACTTGGAGCGTCAGACCTCTAGTGGAACTTGCCCGAGTGGAATTTAAAGTGCAGTAAACTGTATTTCATTTTTCGTAGATCATCCATCAACTGAACAAGAAGGTAGGTGCCATGCAACTTCCGTTTGACAGAAATGGTATGTGTATACGAATATGATGGTTACTTTAAAGCGAACTGGTCGTGTCATAGGTATCTGAATAGAGAATCAAACGCCGCCATCTTAAAACCTATTACTGTACTCACTTTGAGAATTTATTGTCTACTAAGGGTAGATTCATTCTCCGTTTTGCGCTTTGAGCTTGTGCCAAACTCTACAACAGTGCCGATTTTCTCCACTACGTTACACAAATAGACACTGTCATCGACCAGTCGCCGCCATGTTTGACCGCATCACTCCTCCTAATGGAGCTACCGTTAGGAGCCTGATTACAATTGGTAGATATTTTTCCATTTAACCTTCCGCTGCACTACTTTTCAAGATGGTAACTTTCGAATGATACTAGGGGCTGTTGGTTAAACCTCGTCCCAAGACCCACTAGTGTCAAGATTGGAGCTTGTGCGTTCCCTATATTTATTATTTTATGCGTGGTACCAATAATAGCCCTGTTTACACTACATAGAAATCTCCGGGTTTTTGGAGGGTTTTTGAGACCCGTGTCAAGCCCGGCCTGAGACCCGGCGCGCGACAACAATACTAAGTTCTTGTGACGAGGACCTATATTAAGCCCTCCAAAAACCGTTCGAGCTCGGATAGGCTAATTAGCACCGGGGGGTTTCATCCCCTGGTCTATTAGACCCGCGCAATTAACAGGTGTAAACAGAAAAAGCCCGGGGGCGTCGCAGCTTTTTATGTGGTGTAAACAGGGCTAATAAAATTCTTTTTTCTACCACGCACTCACATAGGAAACGGACAGGCGCAAAGCGCACTAACGCAAAGTATGAATTCGCTTTAAGAGCATTGAACAACTGCTTGACATTGCTGCCTTTGAATAGCATTTGAAACACGGGTCAACTGCAAATCTAGGCCTGCCTGGGGATGGAATTTGCTAAAATACGGAATTTGTAATTCATAAATTGTAAATTTTATTTCAAGAACCAACCTTTGTCTCGGGTCAAAGGAGGCCTTTGGGTACCTTCCTTTAGCAAAGGTTGGGGCGTTTCAAGAAAATTGTCCTGGTACTACAGATAATCTGTGAGCATAAAGAGAGTCTTAAGGTCGATCTATAGTCATTGGGTTTCCCCCAAACAAGCCCATTCCAAGCGACCCATTGGCGTGTAACTGAATGAATCATAATGAATAATAATTGCCTCTAGTCTGTTCGCCAATTTTAGGCCGCGTTAGCGCTCAAATAGATTTTATTGTTGTCAGTCAATTATAGGCCTTGGCATTCAATGGTCCGCTGATTTGCCCACGTAATATTTGGAAACGCACTATAGTGAACGTGTGTTGCAAATAGTAAACAAACCCACGTGAAGAATGAAGTTTCAAAATTGTGAGCAGTTTTTCTCCCACTTTTATAAACATTTTTCAAACTTTGAAAACGGAAGTGTGTTGTTCACCAAATCGAGCTTGTCGGTATAACAGCCGATTCTGGGTTTTTGAAGTAGATGTCCGCGAAAATTACGAAAAGAGAACATTTTGTGTAGTAAAAGTCAAACATGGTTAATTATAAGCTTAATTAGCATATTTTTTAAAAATCTGCGGTTATACCGACATGCGCTAGGTATGGCTGCGTCTTTTCCAACAGAGTTTGCTTCGATGCGACATAGCATGCTGACGTAAAATTGCTCAAGGAAATTTTTTCGGCCTTTCCAACAAAGTCATCTTTCTGGGCAATCCGGAAATAGGATCCAATTATTTAGGGTGAAAGTTCACTTAGATGCTTCGTACCTAACGTACCGTACAAGAAATGTTTTTGTAATCATTGTTATCAATGAATTATCACGAGTTTAAGTTGGGCAGTTCGGCGGCACCCAATGGGTATAGATCGACCTTAAGGTGACATTCCACGTGAGAGAAAATGTCGACATTTTCTCTCAGCCGACTGTCGACAGAAATATCTGTGGCCCGTCCACATGAGAGAAAAGTGCGCAGAGAGTCAGTATCAGCAAGATAGTTTCTAGCTTTCGCAAGTTTCTCTCGAGAGAAATTTTTATTGCCTATTCCACGTGAGAGTAAAACTGTCAGGAAACAACCAGCTATGGTCATTGTTCCCTCCACGTGCAAGTAGGCCTATGTTGGCTTCGAGAAGAACACAGGTAGCAGCAGCGACTGCTGTCCACATCTTCTTCACAGGAACCAATTTTCCGCCGAACTGATTCAGTTCGGCGGAAAATTGGTTCCTGAGATTATATCATTCTTCGGACTTCGCCAACTTTCCTCTCAACAGCTGCTGCAATTTCCTTCCACGCAATTGATTTCTTCATTCTGTCCATATGAAGTTTTGATTCAACATCCCATGAGATGGTTCTCGTATTCACTAATTAGCTGGACGGTATCGTTCCAGCTCCAGTCTTTGGCTCCCTCAATTGCTGATGTTGGCCTGAAGGTCTCCAAACGAATGCATAGAAACTGTCTGGAACTTTATTGCAGGATAGAAGATGTCCTATTTACTGCGAGCACTGTCTGACACTATAAAAAGTGTCTGACATAATCAACCTTTTCTGCGTCCACATGACATAAAATCGCTCAGCTATAAACTTCTGACATTTATTGATCCCTCTCGTACAGCTGCTCGCAGAGCGATGTCCACATGCGAGAAAACTCTCACGTGGAATGTCGCCTTAAGTGTCCCTTATTTAAAGGGTGCCTTTACCGACATTGTGGTAAAGGACATCCTAAAAGACTGCCGCACACTGGATCTATCTGCTGAGCAAAAAGTCATTCGAGACCGTTTGCTCAGCAGACAACTCGCGTGTGGGCGATTTTTTTCGGTGAGTTTTCTACCTCGCGAGGCAGAAAATACGCGCACACGCTACCCTTTCGACTGCTAGAGCGACTGGAGATTTGCAGGATTTGCGTCAGATCGTTGCACCAATTGTTCATGACCAAGTGACCAGTCACTGTGGTTGCCCGATTAATCGTATAGCATGGCGCACACCTTCGACCAAAATCATGCGACCACCGATGAGACTGGCGACGACGACGTCGCAAGCAACCATCGCGTGCGAGGTCGCTCGCCGACCACACTTGCGACCATTTCAGTGAACTATCCGCAAACCACAGACGACCTCCGAAAGCGACTGAAGCCGCCGACTATTGCGGCGTCGCATTGAAATCGTATGCGGACGAAGTTTCATCGTTTTTTATCGGCCAACTAGTTGTAAACGTCAGTCCCATATCTGATCGCTTGAGTGGTCATTACATTGTTTGCGGGAGATTGTTACACTGGGCTATCTGAATGACCACTTCCAGTGGCCAACGGAGACCAAAGAATTTCGATCGCAGAAAGAGACCAAAAATTCAACATGTTTAATTTTCGGTCGCAATTGCCGACTGACCTTTGCAAATACAATGTAGTCGGCCGATAAAAACACGATGAAACTTCGTCCGCAAACGATTCCGATGCGACGCCACGATAGTCGGCGACTTCAGTGGCTTTCGGAGGTCGTCTGTTGTTTGCGGATGGTTCACTGAAATGGCCGCATGATTCTGGTTGCAGGTGTGCGCCATGCTTTAGTTAGACTACCTGTATTCCCTTAAGCATGGCGCACACCTGCGACCAAAATCGTGCGACCACCGACGAGACCGGCGACCACGACGCCACAGGCAACCATCGCGTGCGAGATCGCTCGCCGACCACACTTGCGAACATTTCAGTGAACCATCCTGAACCAACTATTGTTGGGTCGCATCGGAATTTTTTGCGGACGAACATTTCATCGTTTTTGTAACGGTGGACAAGTCGCAAAGTAAGTCGGCCTTTGCGACTGAAAAATAAACATGTTGAATTTTTGCTCTCTTGATGCGATCGAATTTCTTCGGTCACCGGTGTTATTGAAACCGGTCATTCAGATCGCCCACTGCAACAATCTCCCGCAAACAATGTAACAACCACTCAAGCGATCAGGTATGAGACGAGATACGATTAATCAAGCGACCACAGTGATTTGTCGCTTGGTGCAACGATCTGCCGCAGATTAGGCGACAAGTCCTGCAAATTTCCAGTCGCTCTAGCAAGCGGACAGCAGTCTCCTAAAAAATCGCACGTGTGAAATCGTACGTGTGCGCCATGCTTAAAGCGAATCGACAGCGGATTTTGTTTACATTTGGCTGGTGTTTGTAAACACAAAATTCAGCCAATCAGAATGCACGAACATTTCTTTCTTGACATTCTGGAGAAGTTTGTTTACATTTTTTCCCGAAAATCTGTCCCCTTTCAAATTCTATTTCTAAATCAATTTTTTTTCGATTTCGATTCGCTTTAATGTTGATTTAGAGTGTATCTTTTCCAGGATTTCGTGATGACGTCATTCACGGCCATCGCGGGTGTAATCCTGTTCGTAATAATCACTGTTGCGCACGCAGGTAAGGCACTCACTATTGCTGTTTGAGGGAGTGTTGGTGTGAAATTTAAAATACCTTGGTATCTCGCGCGTATGTTTCAAATGGACAATGCATTAGCTTCATTCTGGGTTTAGGTTAGACAATCAAGAACCCGCTCGGTGTTTCCATCTTGTCCAACCAAGTCCATCGACTACGTCTTTAGCCTTGTCCCAATCATGTCATCTTCTACGTTAATTCAGGAATTTATACATGAGTCTGACCCCTACTTGACCCCGCCTCCGAGCCAATCAGAACTCGTGAAACAAATCGCCCTTTGGTACTTTCTTTTCTCTTCCCGCAAAATTTGTAACACGGATTTTGATTGGCACATCGATTAGCCTTCGTACACCGATGATTGGCTGAGGCGTGTGAGCTCCTCCAAAGCGGGAAATGTGATGGATTCAAACCGGCTTAGATGGGCGTCATGCCAGATAGGCTTCCAAAATGTCGTCTACCATTTTGTTTCTCGCTTCGGCATCCAGAGAGGCAGAGCGTAAACAATGTCGGCAAGAGGGGTAGATCTACTCAGTGACCTATCCCAAGCATCATGCTTGGGATAACATGCCATGTTTTGCAAAACATGCCATGTTTTGTATCATCAGCTAAATATCCTGCGGAAGTCCATGAAGAAGGGGCCCCGCTAGAACTCATTTCGACTCTTATAAAGCCTAGCGCACATTTGCGGCAAAACTCAATGCGTTAGGGGTGTTTTTAAAGTGGACTGACCTAACGCTGTCGACTCGTCATTCAGCCTGGACAGTCAATTTTAACAGACACCCCTAACGCATTGAGTTTTGTCGGAAATGTGCGTTTGGCTTTACAGTTTGCTGTGAACGCTGCACACGGATGTACACGATGTACACGTTGGTGACACAATGTGATTCATCAATGTCGCATCCTCCCTGATCCTGATGCCGGTGTAAAGGGAAAGAATGTCCTCGGGAAAAACTGTCCCAGGAACAAAAGATCCTATTGTTACATTCTAATCTCTGGGGATTGGTTTTCTATAGTCATGCCGCTTATTCCGTCATTCAACAATAGAAGTGGACACCTTTTACCGGGGGGCACTCTGTACCGTTACACCGGTCGGAATGACTCTGAACTATCAAACAGCACTGAACCTAAATATGAATGTTTAGTTTGAAGTGTTTTAGAATAGAAATTAAACCGTCAGCGTCGGGTCTTGGTTGCGACACCAAACCTGCGAGGGCGAGGCAAAAATTCCGTCCAAACCCTTGGGAAAGTGCCTCGGCTTACGACTTCATTTTAGGTCCACGTCGTGGATTTGGAGTGGAGGTAGGCCTACATGTATCTGAAACATGTTAAGAATAGTCTGCAAAGTTTATTCGAATGGTCTTGATAGCTATCATAATCTCTCGTTGAACACTAAAATTTCTTTTTGTTCTTTAGGAACTGGCGAATGGAAAGGCATCTTCGACCACCAAGTGTTCGGTGGTAAATTTTATCCCGGTGTGAACACGCTTTCTGCGTGTAAGGCTGCTTGTGTTAGAATGGGTACCTGTAGAGGCATTGATTGGAATAAACCAGGACGGCGCTGTTATACCTTCCCCAGTGCAGGGGGACTTCTGAATGCCAATACGGACGTCGATCGATGGATTCGAGTACCAGGTAAGCCACTCATGGTAGATTGAAAGTATTGATTGAGAATGATTTGGGACTATTCTTTGCCGGATTTTGCGATGACGTCATTCACGTTATCACAGATTTATGATGCATTGTCACGACAGGGGGCGCTCATTCCTCACACCGACCTGTCACCGCGCGCGCAAAGCATCATGGAAAATTTTGGGACTACTTGTTGCATTTTCAAGATGGCGGTCATGGCGGTCGATTCCCCAGTTCAAGTTTATAAATTGCAAAATTTCCTCAACAGGCCTACCTAGGATGTCTCCCATCATTGGGAATCCCATTATCCATAATGATTATGACATACATAGGCCTATATTGTATGCGATATGCTGGACATGTCATGATAGCCACTGACAGTTATGTACTTTAACGTTAGTGAACTGAAATAGCTGCCGGGGTCGGTCATAACCCAAATCAATTTCCTCCGCAAGGTGACGCCTCCACGATGTTCTGGCTTACACCTTTGCCCCCAAGCTAAATTATTCCGCAGCGTGGAACTATTAAAGATTGACGTCATATCCAAGATGGCCGCTTCCATAGAACCCTCGACTCGCGTGAAAAAAAATCACATTTAAGTGTTTTGTTGTCCTTTAAACGACCAGTTCCACGACATTCGCACTTTTCGTGGACCAAAGTGCACGTCAGACGGTAGAAGGTGATAAATAATAGGCTACTTTCCCATAGCCCACAGTGTGTGAACGGCTTCCTTCACGTACATCCTACGTACATCCATGACATCCATTTTGGATTTGACAGAACAAACCCACGTGCTATTGTTTACCAACCACATGTCACTCAAAATCGGAACATTCTGATTGGTTGCTGGCCGGTTTACGCCGCCATGTAGTGCCCTTGCACGGAAAAATAGTGCGCCATTTAGAACGCGATAAATTGCAAAATATATTGGTTCTGATCAAAATTCTTTTCTAAATAGACATGTTTTAAGTTATCAAGTTAATTTGACGAAAATTAAAGTGATTTTAAGCGTTATAAACATGACCTGCGCTAAAGCGCAGGGTGATGAGGGTGCTTGGTGGCAAAGGTGTAAGCCTGGCGTCACCGTGCGGAGGAAATTGAACCCAAATATCACTCTTTTCTTCTCAAACCATGTCATATCTATGACAATTTCTCATCAAAAATGAAATCAGACTATTTTTTGCGAAGTGTGCAAGAAAAGCCTCATATCGCTATTTTCCTAGGATTTACATTCGTGGCGTAGTAGATCACGTGATTACCCAGTTCAGACTGTGATGTGCCCGCGTATTAATTTTTACGCCAAATTCGGCGTGATGCGGCTCGTGCGGACACAGGTTGGTGCGTGCATAGCGGCGACCTGTGAAACACAATGATTTAAGATATGGATGAAACAGGCGAAGCACTGACAAACCACTCCATTGTTCTTTGGAAGGGAACGTACGTCAGAAATTGGCATCAGCTTTAGTGTTATCGTTAAAGGGACTCCAGAGGGAACTCACGGATACCACGGATATTCGTCAGTACAATATCTCACTCATAGGTGGCAGGTCGCATTAATAGTTTATCAATTTGCCAATAGACGACGCGTATGTAAAAGTAGAAGTACGCATGCGCAGGTTGAGGGCAGAATCGCGGGAAATTCTATAAATAGCGCGGGGGGACACATGATGATGTCAGTCATGGAATTCCGAGCGTTTAAAATAGACAAAAGTTATGAGGAGCAATCACAGCAGATCTATTAACATCAATTTGGAATATAATATAAATTTGGAAGTGCGCCTGCGCTGGCGATGTTTATAATAAAGATATAACCCCGGCCATGGTGGTTTGAATGGCAAGGTAATTGGACCTTTGTGGTGTTTTTGTAGAATAAGATTGCGTGTCTGAACATCGGGTATTCATGTGTACCATGTATATTGAGCATAACTGGGTGATATTGAATCCCCTTTACGCTACGAAATTTGCAAAGTGTTTGGTCTGCATGGACTGTCTGGGCATGGTTCGGTAACGACGCCGTTCTATGGTGTTGCCCAAATTCCCGCTAATGAAAGCCTCGATATCGATGTCCCAAATTCAGCCCTTCAAGAAAACAAAGAGTCCATGAAAAAACAAAGCTTTATCATCAAGTTTTCCCCGAGAACTCGGTTAATGAAATGTACAGTGCAGTGCTTCTGGTTTGACGGGCGCTATCGTTAAATGCAAGTGGCCGGACTTCCAACATTTTTAGCTCACCCGTGAGCTTTTGTCGTCGGTCAGCGTCCGTCGTCGTCGTCGTCCGTTAGCAGGGCACGTTTCGTAACCGCTGGAGCTATTGATCTGAAACTTGGTACATATACCCTTAGGTCAGATGACCTATGATACCAAGTTTCGGTCCGATTCGATTCTTGGCTTGGCCTCCAGGTGGCCAAAACCAAAAACACAAAAAGTGCAATAACTCCTGAACTAATGATTGGATCTTCTCCACACTTTTTATCATAGGAGGTGTATCTAATTAGGATACATAACATATATAACGGGTTTTTGATTTTTCCTACTCTTCAAGGTCACAGAGGTCAAAGTTCGGCAAAAGTAACGAACCTGCCACAGTTCTTAATTATTTCACTGAGAGTCTTCATATCTTGCATAAATATGTATTGGAAGGGTACCTTTAAAAATACCGAGTTTCGGCCCGATCGGACATCCAATATGGCCGCCAGGTGGCGTACCCTGAAAATCATCCAAGTGCTAAAACTCAGGAATGGCTTGACCCAGAGTGCTCAAACTTGATATCTACCTCTCTCTTGTTGACCTTTACATGCACGTCAAATCTCGGCCTGATTAAACTTCCAATATGGCCGCCAGGTGGCGTAACCCGAAAATCATCAAATGTGCTATAACTCAGGAACGACTTGACCCAGAGAACTCAAATGTGCTATGTGGCTCCCTCTAGATGACCTTTATGTGCATGTGACGTTTTCGCTCGATCGGACATCCAATATGGCCGCCAGGTGCCATAACCCCAAAATCATTGAAGTCCTACAACTCTGGAACGACTTGACCCAGATTGCTCATAACTGACATACACCTCTCTCTGTCAGTACGCTATTATGTTCAAACGGGTGAGCACATAGTCCATGGACCATTTCATAAGTGTACGTGCACGAATAGACCATGCAGGAAGTGATAACCTGGGGTCGACGGACTTTAATGAAATTTGGTGTGAAGTTACCCCTTGGTGAGAGACAAAAGCACACAACATATTGCGTCAATCCATTCGCTGGTTTTGGCATATATAGCAAAAATGTGCTTTTACAGGGGTCAAAGTAAGCATTCATATATAATTCAGATGTTGCAGGGTCCTGGATGACAAAACTGGTCTGAAATTATACGTTGAGACCTGATCTTTAAAAACCAAAAACAAAATCTTTGGGCGCTCTTTCCATTGCAGAGATATGCCTTTATATATGTAGACATTTTATGTACCGGTACTACAAATGAACGTCGTATCGGTAATACATTCGTAGTGCATCAGTAGTGCATTTATGCACAACTTTGCACCCGCATATCTCTGTAATGGAAAGAGCGCCCACACGTTTTATTCTTTTAATAAAGAGAGACATCCCTCAACTCCTTTCCCTGTTGTGCTCACCTTCCTCACCCCTGCAGCATCTCTGTAATTCGTTGTAGACCAAACAATACTTTTTTTGACACAAGGGCAATACTGCACTTTACCTTTAAATCAAGTGTGATTTGGAAGTAAACAAAATGGGAAAAATTACAGGGAGCATCTACTTGCATTGACATATAAGGAATATCTACTTCTGTTGCCTGTCAAGGCGTGAAAATTCATTCAAATGGACAATATTTTGATCAAAATTGAAAAAAATAGCTTTTTGCAGTATTTTTGCCCCTTACTCCCAAACGGTGTGACCAATCTCCGAAATATTTGGCCTGTCCTCATTGTGCCCCAAGGCCATCTTCTGGTAAGAATTTGAGCCAGATCTGCCGACCCCGCAGGTTATCACTTTTTGCAGATTTTGCATGGTCCACTCTTGCAATGACACTTAATCTGACAGAGCTTTTTATATTTCCAAGTCCATTTCTCTCAAATCCCTGAACTAAATTCCGGTATAATCTATTTAGCTGTAATGCAGAAAGAATGCACTCTCCAATCATATCAATTCGTTTGCTAGATTTTTTTCCAATAAGGAGATATTTACTTAATAAATAACGTATCTCGCTTCATAGCCAGTTTGTCATCGACGATCTTTTGGCAGGAAAACTGGACGGGCAGTTAAGCCTTGAATTTACTAGGGAAGGTGTGAAAATTTGTCCAGACGGAAATTTATGTAATAATTTGTGACCCGGCACAGCAAAATGAGTCGGAAGTCGCACAGAAGAAGACCGAAGGTGGAACCAGACAGCAACCACAGAAATCGCAACCTCGTACCCAGGGGTTTTTGCGCTCCTGGGCTCTGGGTTGACGCTTACAAACCCCTGGTCTCATATCTGAATTCCGGCATGTGATTGGTTGCCCGAAGTAGAAGGAGGTGATGTCACACAGTCGTGACTATTATTAGTAAATAAAGCACGTGTGTTTGCCGTTTTTTTAAACATCATGCGTGCCCTCAGTTCGGCTAAGATTTGGTCATTTTGTGGTTCAACCAACGGATTTTACCTTATCTATACTATAATGGACGGTAGCCATGTTGGATTTTGTTATCAACCTGAGTTGACCTGTTTATCTGCTATACCTTGCCATGTAATGACTGTACACAGTTACGGTGGACCGGACTCTCTGCCCTATCTCCTCCTTGGTTAGGGCTTGAATCCTACGAAGAGCGGCCTATGTGTACAGTACAATAGGAGGAGTGTGTTTTATTACGGAATTTTGGTTTTAAAAGTGATGATTTGCATGAAAAAGAGAGAAAATCAGATGTGTGGTGACCTGCGCTGCCATCTACAAGAACGGGAGTGA
>NMRB01000557.1:107502-124016 GCA_002633025.1 Notospermus geniculatus
CATGTCTTCGGGTGACTGACTTACTTTCCTCAATCACATTCAATGGCTTCTATTTTCCACTGTGTACCTCGCCCTGGATTTTTCAAGACACCGGGCTTTCGATCTTTTGAAAATAAATGACACCAGGTTGTGTGCCAGGGGCTAACGACCAATACGCCACAGCAAGCCTGGTCAAGTAAACACCTCCTAATGCACGCCACCACGACTTCAAAAGTCAAATTATGATATCGATCAAAAGTGTCTGATATCCTTTTAAAGACAGAACCTACGGAAATTGATGAAAAACAGAATATTAGATAGATGGCCCTGAAAAGGGGTGTACTGTCGTCTTTAGTGAGGTTTCGCAAATGTGGCGAAACACGAAGTACGAAATACGAAATTGGACTTCGTGTCCATGCCGTAATGTATTTCTGGAGATGGTTGGTACCACAAGTATCCCTGCCGCCAATGCGTCTTTTAACATATCATCTAAGACCGAGCGAGTTACTGTGCATCTTGAATACGAAGTAGATACGAAGTGGAAACGAAAGATAAATTTCAAACTCTGGCGGTCTAACGTCATACGCCGAAAGACACTCTTGCAGCAGGCGATATTTGTGGTACCAACCATCGCCTGAAATACATTACGTCATGGAAATGAAGTCCAATTTCATATTTCGTACTTCGCGTTTCGCCAGATTTGCGAAACCTCACTATTATACAGAGCACTTCGTGAATTTGATTTCCAAACGGATGCATGTTGCTCTTTCTTTTCCTTCTTCGTTAAAAACACAAAACTCCGCTGCTACGCATCCTCACACCTCTCGGTCTGTAATCCTCGGTGTCATGACGCCGGTTGTTAGAGAGAACATGGAAAAACAAGTGACTGGTTCCTTCAAGCATAGATGGCAGGATCAGCACAATGGGATCACAACCAGCTAAACAATAGACTTGACGAGATTTTGAATGACGTCAAATCCTGGCGTGCAGGGATTGCGTTTACCTTGTAAGGGGCCGTCTCAAAATTACATTGATGCAAAAAAAGACGAAGTGACTTCATCTTTTGCTTGACCCCCTTCCCCCGCCCCCTGAAAAGATGAAGTGTGTACTTGTCATTGGCATCATCCATGTAAGGATGGCCGGCATGGAAAGAATGATGATAAAGAAAAACATGTGAAGGCACTAGTTCCTTTCTGAAGACTGCACATAAAAAAAACATTCCCCTGCAAAAAAGAGTGATACCAATTTATTCAAAAAAGATGCAGTGGGCTTCCCTAAATCGAGAAGTACAACGCCCTCCCCCAGACGAAGTCACTTTGTCGTTTTCTTCAAAACAATTTTGAGACGGGAGAAAGAAAGCACTCCGACGCGTTATCGTGATTTGTGTGCAGATGGTCATGGCATGGTGCTGTATGTGTTGGTAAGCCAGTCTTCTACAAGATGCCTTTGGAAGAATAGGCTACGCACACTATAACACCTAGGGAAAGTATCCGCGAAACACGTACATGTATGCGAAAGAGGAAAGATACTAAAAGAGGTTTTTTTCTGACTTACTCTGTATAAAAAACAGACCAAAACTAAATCCCTAGCACGACCCTCAAATAAACCGGGTAAAACAGATGGTACCAACTGAACTAAAGAAAGGTCGTCAAAAGGAGAAAAGCGAGTGATGTTGATCCTTATCGCGTGTAGGCTGGAGGCTGGACTGATACTATGTCCAAACAAAAATGGCCGCCATACCTTCATCACTTTAGAAATCAACAAGATGTTATAGCGTGACTATACTAACCCTTCATCAGGTAAGGTAACATGCTTCAACTCATTCCTTTATGTGTAGCAATACCTATTTGATAAGCTTAGATCATTCGAATATATCAGTCGGCCCGCAAAGGTCTGAACAGCGCCCCGACGTCTCAGCGGTGGTATTTGGCGGCACTACCTGATGAATCACTGAACGAAAACGAGGCAGTGACATAGGCGTAGCAGACGCTATAAAACAATCGCTAATTACGCACGATTAGTCAGATATTTGAAGGTGCCGTAATGTTTACATGTTGATGGAAGTTTCTCTGCGAAAGTTCCTGAAAATTTCATCGAAACCGGTTCAGTTTTGACCGAGTTATCGATCGAAAGGCAACCTTGTGTTTTCGAAAATAGGCGTTCTTCAAAGTGCGTACACTTTCTTGGAATAGTATTTTGTAACTTCTGCGAAGGTCATTCGGGTTTTTTTTAATATAGAAGAATATACATGCGAAGCGTGGTTTTATGCACGCATGTCTGAGGGGTTGAAAATCACCCCGAAAGACAACGACATTTTCAAGAAATCTCCCTCGCTTTATCTATTGTCTACCTAGTTCCATGGAAAAGGACCTTTGCGGGTCGACTGATATGGATTTGGACAGTCTTGGGCAATTCTCCAGTAGAGAATGCATATTACAAAATCAAATTTTTATTTTCATCTTTCATATTACAACTCGTTTAGATGTGCAAAAAATCTAGGAGATTCAGAAAACAATGCTGAAAATTATAATGTGAAGTATTTTCAGTTATAAGGCAAGATAAATTTATGAAAATTAAAATTCATGTTTTTTGCACAGAATGTCCTGACATGACCTTGTTTTGGTACCCTTCTTTAGCCCCCCGTACGTCAGATAACATCCATGAAAACCATGGTGTTTTGGTTGATTTCACATCTACAAGATCTGATTGAGGAAAAATGGACAAATACAACACAATACAGTTGAGGGATAAATATGACTTTGAAGCCTTCTTTTCAGAAGTAATTTTTTTGTAATTCCGTTACCACACACTGTTTTTAGAAATGTTAATTTCTCTTACATGTGGAAAGATTTGGTGACGGTTGATATCTGAACTAAGAACTAACAACCTAAGCTGTATTATCATACTGTTAGTGTAATCATACGTTCTGCGGGTATCGTGTAAGAATTTTTTAAAAGTTGGTGACTGCTTTTGCACTGCCTCTCTGATTAATTCCGTTACCGACAAAAGTGGGCAACACTACTCCTCAAGCTTGAATTGTAGACAGGGTTTGAACCTGTTCAAAAATATTTTGGGCTGATATGCACAGGATATGACTGATTTCGTACCCGTCCTATTTGCCAGATAAGGGTGGGAGCAAAAAATATGACTAAATTTCGCTCTGATTTGTAATTCCGTTACCGGAGAATTGCCCTCTTATCAAGCGTGCGTAGCCTGTACGACGTTGCCTAAATGTCAAAGGTTACGTCGGCCGTCGCGAGATACAAAACCTAACGCATATTGTTGGTTTTTTAGACTACATGCAGTTGACTAACTTTTAGTACGTACACGTAGTCCTACATGTACATGTAAACTCTTACCTACGGGTCGTTTTCCTGCGTTTGAAGCAGAATTATAGGGGAATAAAATAATCTGTTAACATAATCTAAAGCTTATTGGAACGTAGGCCTACGTCTAAAATATGAGTGGCGTAATGATCAACACTGATGATGTAGAAATCGGATGCAGTAAAAGATAAAGGCCAACATAAATGTTCATATACTCTAAGCTCACTGTTCCTGAAGAGCATAAAAGCAGGTCGAACATCATCTTCGATAATCGAAGGGAGATCTGCTCACCACTGGGTTACATCGCACATCACCCTTCGAGAAATAGACCAGTCCGCGGCGTATCTTGGCACGATGCCAACTTTACCAGTCGACCAATCATATTGCACTTTATATCGGGTCTTCGGCTACCACTATTTGTACCGTGATTCAAATTTTACAACACCGGTTCTGATTGGCCTCCTCTTCCAGAGGCAGTGGATTCGCCGTCGACCGGTCTATTTCTCGAAGGGTGATGTGCGATGTAACGCAGTGGTGAGCAGATTGGCCTTCGATTATCGAAGATGGTCGAATATACGATCGTCGTCGAACTGCACGGCACCTGTGATGCATCAGCAATATTTGTGGGCAGCAAACATGGCAAAGGTAGTCTGGTTTCAGAGGATACCTCACCATATCAGGAAAAACCATGTGCACTAGCGTGTGATTGTTCCAATTGAGGGAGAATTCTTAAAACACAAAAGCGTGAATGTTGCGAGTGCAACCGGAACCGCTTTAGCACGAATGTGTGAATATTCTGATATATCGTACCTCAAGTAAGTTTCCGTGAATGCGATTGGCCGTGAGCAGTCACGTGAGCGGTGGACATTTTGGCATGTTCGTCCGGAAAATATTTCCGGTTGGAATGTTTTCCCGCAAAATGTTTGTGTTGAGACGGCCTCACGGCCGCAAATCACCGAAAAATCAGTCAATAGTGTCAGCTTTTACTCTAAATTCCCACTTACCTGTCCCACTCCTGAACTCGGAAAAAATGACTAAGTCCGAAGTTGAAGATAATAGGGTGGGGGTATGGTCAGAAACGGTAATGTTCTGGATCAATAAAAAGGACTTGTCAACGGACGGATGTTCATGTTTGCCAGGGCATGAGGTCACAATGGAAAACCTGTGGCGCAACGTGTGTTCAAGGTAATGTTCCTTGGTGCATACGGCCCATGCCGCGGAAAATCATGTTTGAAAAAATTATGGCCTGCCGAAAATAGGGGGGGCGCGCGCCCGGTGCGCCCCCCCCTAAATCCGCGCCTGATCGCTATGTAACCGGTCAAATGCATGAAGAAAGATCCCGCAGGACCTACATTGTGCATGCTCTTGTGTTATAGTCCAAGATCACTGGTGGTGATTTGTGCACTGCGTATTTTCTGGGATCATAGTGGTTTGGCCAATCTTTTGCCCCCACGCCGGTTGACTACAGGAGTCCTCACTCAACTCCTTCCTTACCTCCACCGACGTCAGCACAAAAGACTGGCCTCGTGCACGACCTCGACGACTAAAGCCTTGTTCACACTGCAGGCGCTGTGCGACGCGGTGCGATGCGATGCGAAATTATTCGCGCCTGGTTGTTCCCATTGTTACGCCTATAGCTGTTCACACTTGCGGTGTGACGCGATGCAGTAAGAAGCGGTAGGGCGCGATGAGCGATTTCCACCGCCCCGACCGCTCCTGCAGTATTTTTCCGCGTCGAATCGCCTGCCGCGTGAGCTGAGGATACTGTAATATTTGTCACAATTTGAATGACGTGAATGATGTTATTTCTGCTAATCATGACCACCGCACGCAACCGCGTCGCGTCGCGCTGCGCTATGTCAAAACTGACACCGCTTGGCTTTTTTTTCAACGCATCGCACCGCGCCGCCAGTGTAAGGATGGGCCAATTCATACTTGCTCGCGGATCGTCAAGCGCATGAAACTGATCGCAGGTTTCCAAGGCTTGAATGTGCACACACATTGAAATTGATCATAGTCGACGTAAAATCTGATCCAGTCCAATCCAATTGCCTGGTAATAATAAAATTTGAACAGAAGATCAACATTCACAGTGTCCAACTTGTATACATTGTTATGTCACTTACCGGCAAGTCATGTCAGCCATCAGCCCATTCAAATTGTTATCGCACGCGGTCATTCTTCGCTGGGTTTCACATCGTGGAACAATAAAGTGGACAGGTCATTATTGTTTCTCACCATACCCCCACCCTATTATCTTCAACTTCGGACTTAGTCATTTTTTCCGAGTTCAGGAGTGGGACAGGTAAGTGGGAATTTAGAGTATGATCATCGACAGCATGGGGTAACTGTTAACATTTTCCTCTACACAATGGCCCAAACTTATCGTAAGTTAAGCTCACAATTTCAAAGAAATGAACAAGCGAACAGCGCCGATCTGCGTCATATTTTTATTCAGTGCCGTGCGTTCATCTACGTCCGCATCGACATTACATCAGCCATGGTGCGGCGCACTGCGGATTTGAGTGACAATAAACACGCCACGAAAATTTCTCTGATGACTTTCGGTACGATATAAAAAATGGTGCCCGTCGTGTTGGGCGCTAGAGCAAAATGTCACCCCTCGAAAGCAATGTTGCCCTCGGCTGGCGCCAATCTCGTACCCAGAGCTCAATGCCACATTAAACTCTGGAAAGGGCTAGACCGGTACTACATTTCCACAGTGCAAATGCATTGTTGGTGGCGGATGAATTTCTGACCGTTGCACAGCGAATTGCGTAGGGATTCGAAAGAGTTCGTTTTTTTTTCACAATAAAACATCGAATACCCAACGGAATGTTAAAATAGTAGTAATTTTACAAATACTGGAACAAATTCTATTTTTCGGCATGATTATTTTAGCAAATGATTTGTAAAATCGATGAGCACAAGAATCTTGTGCTGGGTTCCAGCCCTTTTCAGAGGTCTTAGCCAAGGAACGATGGTGGCGACCTCTTCAGATTGGGCTGGCGCCTCGGGCAACATGGCTTTCGCGGGGTGACATTTCGCTCTACCGCCCTCCACTCTGGACACCATTTTGTTAATGCCCCTCCCATTAGGAACTGACGAGTCAAGATCACAGATACAACTACATGTGCATCGTCGTGTGCTTATGTGAAATCCTGCTTGTCTTAGAATTGAATTCCCTTACCAATCTTCACATCAAGTGCAAGAACGTCCTTGTGGGTGAGTGTATAATCGAAGACGGCAAAGTGTGAAACGGCGCAGTTTACCCCAGACCAAAGTATGGCTTGTTTATTTAACTTTCGACGTTTTCTTTTGCCGAGATGAAAAGTTGTTTGCGGAATCGTGTGTTGCCCGCTGGAGAAGATTCTCACCTTAGACTTCACTTTACTAGGTATCGACCGTTTATCTATTGTGATAACTGTGTACTGCCATTTGATGATATGAGGGCTTTTACTGAAACTATCACACCTCATTGCACGTCTTGTGTATGAGCAAAAAGACATAAATCCGTCTGAGCTTTGCTTAAGAGACGAAGAATTTATTTTGTCTTCTGAGAGGAACATCGTACAGAACGCTCCTGAAGTCGGTGACGCCTTTATCCAAGTGTAAATGACGAATGAAATTTGTTTTTGATGTCTGATGTTTTTCGAAGTCGGGAAATAAAACGCCAGATCGTGGCTACCATTCAAGACCAGAACATGACCGAATACAGAAGACCGTTTATACATGGCTCTACCCAGGAACCTGAATCAAGATGATGAAAACAACTGATATGTATTTAACAGGGCTCTGATTCCTCTAAATAGACATGGCCATTTAACAGTATGGATAAATCCGTTTTGGTGTGACACAGCATTCCACTTCATGCATTTTGCCATGTTTCTATTTTACTAATGACAATAAATTTACCCTTTCAGGTCCAGCAACCTTGTGGGGCTTGGACCTTATTCTTTTCTTAATTGCTCACTCATCTTGTTTGCAGGGATATTTAGATCTACTTCAGGGACTCAGCTCAGTCTATTCTAGAGTCTTGTACTGTTAAGTGCCAGCCTGAAGAAGACCCCGGTTGGGGTCGAAAATTTGCAAAATCTGGAAGTTGACTTCCTGTATATTATCACGTTGTGTGTCAATTTTAGTGCTATTTCTTTCTTTGTACAATAAATTTACCAATGTAGTTAAAGGGACCCTGTAGGCGGCTAGCTTTTAGGCTTACTTCAGTTCTGTCACTTCATCACAGGTGGCACTAGCAACTGACAACAACCTAGGAGATTGGCTCAAATGTTGATGTTTAGTATATTTTACTTCCAATACATGTACTGTACATGTACATGCCAGAGTCAGAATCTCATGCCAGCCAATCGGTATAATAAGCGCATCAACATATCAGTGAGGAAGCTGCCTGTGGGGTCCCTTTAAAACAAAGAGTGTTATGATGTACCCTATATGTCGATCATTGCCATCAAACCTGAATGCGATGTAAGCTGAAAAAGAAATTGTTAGAATTGAATGATTTATTATAATAATTAGTTATGAGGTTGTTTTTTGCGTTCATGGGTCAAATAATTTATCGCATTCAGTCATTTGTTTAGGCTAGAAGTTAGATTGATCAAATAGCGGAAAAGAAGAATATTGAATACGAAACATGTTGTCAATTAACAGTTTCATGCCAGTCTTCCACATCGAATATTTAACTCTTGCCCCGTTTCCACTATAGCAGTTTCCCGCTGCGGCTTGCGGCATACAGAGCGGTTTTTAAAAGCATTGGAATAATCGACATGACAATGTTGAACCATCGAAGGATTATCCAACACTGTGAAAAAAAATGCACCGCTTGTCGTAAACTGCACCGGAATTCGCTGCAGTGGAACAGGTGTAATGTCTGTAATGTCTTTCAGTGTGATTCCAATTTTTCGGAACACACTGGAAAACATACTTACTGTTTCTCTGTGTGTAGCTCATTGTCGCATCGCCTCTTATTCCGTCATTCTATTGTCACACTGGCGCACAGACCTCACTGAAAAACGTTACACCGGGGCCTATTTCCAACACGGCGGATTTCACAGTCTTGGTTTTCGGCGAGCGGAGCTGTTTTCACTGGTGTTGAGATAATCAACACGCCATGTCTTGTTGAACCGCACCGTCGCCGCAAATCACGGCGGAATCCACTGAAGTGGAAACGAGGCTTTATAGTAGCCTACGTAGGGCCACTCCCGCGGACAGTATTTCTTAATCAAGACGGTTTGCCACTTACCTTTTCTCCCTTTTACTTGACCAGCATGAAAAAACACGCTACACACGACGATCTTAGCAAATAGAATGAAGAAGCGAATAGAAAATGAAACTTGACTCATTTTGGTCGTCGTGTTATTTGCGGTAAAAGCCTATATCACAGGCAAGAATTGACGGCAAAACAAATATTTTCCTGAGACCTTATGCATTCCATAATAGCTTGAAGTCTGCAGTATATCACCCAGTTTGCCAGATCTATGTAAAGCTTCAAGCATACCACATGCCAACCCAGGTGTTTTCTAGCAGAAAAAAAACTGTGGTGGCAGTGTGCCCCTTCCTTTATTGGTATAACTCTTAACACTCACCGCAGTTTTGAATCGCTCACGGTTGGAAACTGCTGTTTAAGGTCACGCGATTCACAGAAGATGACCAATAGGCGTCACCAGTGCGTGTTGGAACTGGCGCTACAGTAGCTGGCCGGTTAATGATCCCCAATTAGGGCCGACCGCACAGAAAGTCCGATAGTGCTAGCGGCGCATATCGGCTGTTAGTTATATCGCATTTTCCCACCGATAGGCACCGAAAGCACTATCGGACTTTGTGCAGTCGGCCAAGGACTTTGGGGCCATACCGACGGATAATCATTATGACCTGCCTCTCGACATATGCTCGACGTGCTCCGGACAATCAACGCGTGTCTTTCAGCGGCGTGGGTTCAAATGTCAGTGGTGGCTTCTTTTCAGGTGTCGTTAAATAATACTTCAATTTTTCCGTCAACAATAATGCGAGTGTTCAGTGGAGTAAAACTAACTGACCTGGAATTAAACGCTGGGGTCGAGCGTAGTATTAAATAGTGCTCTACGCGTCCTGCGCCAGCGCCTGACTCCAGACATTAGGGACGTTTCGCAAGCGCCCGGTTAGGCCCTACGACGACGTTTATCTATTGTTTGGGTCTACCCACACAATAGATAAACGTCGTCGTAGGGCCTAACCGGGCGCTAGCGAAACCTCACTATTGTTTACACTTCGGCTTGATTGCCTGGCGTATGGAAAGACGTTTCTGTTTGGTGTGGTGAAGTTGCGCATCAGTCCCGAAGCCGAGTAATGAAGGGCGTTCATTGTGACTTCTGGTTAAAGTTAATGCCCTGAAGTATGATATTTAATGTAGAACAAACGAAAAAAAATCTCTTCGTTGATACGGGAAACATTAAAATCTGAACGAAATTTCCAAGTAATTTCGACCTTTTTGTCTTTGTGTCTTTCTGTATAGGTCAAGAACGTGGTACCTGGCCTCATTCCCCCAGGCTTCAGCAGTCGTGCTTTGGCATAAAATAAATTAGCATTGCATACAAAATAGCGTACACAACAACCAGTGATGAAATGTCCAATCCACGGGAGAGACCACGTGAGCCTACGCATAATTAGCGCAATAATATTATGGTGATTTACTCAGTATATACTACCTGCGCACTGTGACATACAACAATAAACCGCTTTACTCAACCACGCCGCGAGTAACTAATGACCCTACGCGCCAGATCTAAACCCCCTCAGAAAATAATCTCGTAACTGGGTTATGCCCCCCCCCCCCCATCTGTGGCGGTTTTACGATGGGCGGTATAACGAGAGTTGACTGTACCACGTGTAAATGACATTACCACGTGGTAGTGTCATTTACACGTGTTACATTTTCGTAAGGGTACAGCCAGGAGCCGCTGTGGTGTAGTGGCTCGGGTCTCTGGCTAGTGGTCAGAAGGTCCCAGGTTCGATGCCCACTCGGCGTGAGACTTTGCCTAAGTCCCTTTACCTCAATTGGCTCTCCCCACCCAGGTGCTAAAGGGGTACCTAGCTGGCAGATATGGTATGTGAATGTCTAGTCATGTGCGCCTTGTGGCTGCCGGACTGTAGTACTTCCCGGACAGTGGAGCTTGATCTGGATTGCACAGGCTTATAGCTGGGGTTAATAATTGTTAAGTGCCTTGACATTTAAATGGAAAAGGCACTTTAAGCCCACACATTATTATTATTATTATCATGATAGAATTTGACCACACACGAAATTTCAAACCTTTTGCTCCTACACCAAAGATATAGCTGCAAATATTGTCAGACATCACCAGAGATGCCAGACAATGTTAAAAATAAGGGTCACCTTGTGAAACAAAAACGAACGGACTCCTTTCAAAAACGAAATCTACAGCAAGAAGGAAAACGAGTTGCTCTCTTTGCGGGGTAAGTTATCAATGGCAGTTATCTGTTGCCTCCTGAAGGAAAGAAATCGAAATCTTCTCTTTAACCGACATATATGAGAACGACAGCCAAAATACTTTCGTTCTTGGAACGAATCTTAAACATTCCCACATGTAGATTTTTCGCTCACATTATATGTACTCCTTAATCTAAGTATCGTTGGGATGGACTCCAGTGGGCCTCGGGGAGTCGTGATTCCTAAGTTCGATTAGAAATACACGGCAACCCTTGCGCACAGGCACACATACGCATACAAGCGCACCATTCAAAATCAGCTAATACAGAAATTCTTTTTACCAGTTGATAACCATGACATTTCGATGTGTGGAACTCTATGCCATGATTGCACCAGACTCCATTAATTCTACACGTGGCGTTATTGTCACAAACTGGCTTTTAGATGGTCACGAAATACATTTCAAAATCAAACAAAAACCACACATGCGTTTATTTCAGAAAAAAATACCTTCAAAATAATCTGGAAAACCTTTCCTGGACCCCCCTCCCAAAGGGTTCTTTTAGAAATCTATTTTTTTTTCAGGAAACCTGTAAAAAAATTTTTATGATGGTAAAAAAACTTTAGGGTCTTTTAAAAGACTTTCCGGGTTTCTTAATTTTGCCCGTGGTAGTTTTTTTTTATGACGTTTTAAGGGAGAATATGTTCAATCGATATGATATATGAGTGTGAGCAGCAAACGACGGCTTTTGAGGCATGTCTATCGTAAGCCCACTATTTCAATGAATAAAAAGTAAGTACATGTAGTCCTGTACATGTATAAATTATCGGCCGGTTTAGTTATTTTTAGCTGAAAATCATTGTTTTGAGATATTGTATTTCTGAGGCGGTCTAGAAAGGCCAAGTTGAAGTCTGTGTTTTGTCCTGAAATAAGCACTTAAGAGTGAAGTTTTATAAGTTATGCACAGATATAGAGAAAACTGGAAAATCACATCTTCAGAATGGGTTCAAATTTCCCAGGCATGTTGGTTAGAGGTCGAATAAGAATTATCAGCGAAGTTTATGAAAATTAATCCTACCCCTGCAGACCAGGCCATCACAACATTTTATTCTGTCAGAGGTAGACAATCATGGGACCTCGTTGGAGATTTAAGATAGAGGGTCTCATATGGGTGTGGTCTCCCAACTTCATGCCATGTCTATTAAAATCTGCATCCGCCATTGCTATGATTGCGTAAACTGTATACCCTGGGTAGTTTGACTATCATGTGGTCTCTCAGATCCGATCAAAAAATTGTCGTTGCACAACAACGGTGAACCCACTCGGCCCATGTGACGCACAGGGGGCGTAAGGTTTGATTCATACTTCAAACGGCGAGGGTTGGCGTCTGACGCCCAATCAAACAGACGCCGGCATCGGTGGTTTGATTCATACCAGACTGGCCGGTTTTGACGTGGCATTGAGAATTATCGCGAGACCGTTCACAGTCGCAGATTGGACGCCAGCAAATTCATTCGTAGAGGTTCGGCGTCGAACGCGCAGTTAAGAAATTGATTGATCGGGTGCTAGTCGTAGATCTTGGCGTCTAAAGTATAAATCCAGCTTTAGTAATTCTCTACGGCACTCTCCGTTGGAACTTCAATCAGCAAATCGTCTTAAACAATGATTCCAGAAAATGTCGCTGTCCAATATCAATGACTTTTTTTGAGGATGGGTTTTTAAAAAAATGCTCAACAGTAAGCGACAGAATTGAAATTTCCTCGACAATGCTTAATGATAGTGTATTCACATTTCTGCTATTGATTTTGTGTTGATTTTCAAAATCGAACACTTGCGTATGGCAAGCCAAACGTTGCAATATTCAATACTACAAAATATTTTTGTTCCCAAAATATATTCATTCATGAATGGTAAATATTCATTGATGATTACATGCTTCGGCTACATGATCAGGCAGAAAATGTCTGAAAATATTGATTGCTTTATCTGTGCGGTTAAAATACTTTTGGGTACATTTTTTTGAGACACCCTGTATTTTAAAAGAAAATGAAACTAAATCTATTCGAAAAAAAGAAGAAAAAACCGACACCTTGCGGGTTTCGGACCCACTGCAATAGCCATTTTCAGATTGATAGCCCAACGCTCTAACCACTCGGTCAGTTGATAAAGCAGGTGATACCAACAGCTTTATCAACAGGGCTTACACAGTGTGCAGCACATGACATTTGTTTGATCAAGAAATGAAACGTTTAAAGGGCATTTTCTTGAGTAATGGTTACCCACAAATTGTCTTTGACAAGTGTGTACATTCTTTCCTGGGCAAAAAACAAGGCCTGAGTTCAGAATTCACCCCCATCAAAACATAGTTCCCTGCGCCAAATGTTAAAGGAGTGATTCGGTTTTGAAAGTAAATGCCGGGCAACGGCACCGTCGGCATCGTCATCGCATACTTTAACTCCGAATTTTGTTGCCTCGATTGGTGGCGCTGCAGTCGCTTTCCCGCGCATTTCTCGCCGGCACCGGCATCGTCACTCTGGATGGCATAGCCGCCGGTGTAATGTTTTCCATTAATGTTAGTTTGGAACACACTGGGTCCTTTTCAATTGTGTATTACAGCGGACATAACATTTCTAAAACGGCCACCGATGACAAAATGCGGGATTTCTGTTTGCTGGAAGGGAATACATGCCGAAGAGATTTTTTAGTGGAGCAGTTCAGCCCAAATTATGGTGCTGCAAAGGATTCTGAGTATCAGCATCAGTGTTGCGATCTATGTGCTGCTTTGTGCGAGTGTGGCAACTGCCCGAACATGATTGCATTGGGCGACGGCTCCTCAGATTCAAATACCATGATCGCTTCCTCCTCAAAAGAGGCTTGCAGGACTGTCACTATTGCACATAGTGTTTCAGAATGTTCTGGTGTTCCAATGTCATGTCACGGACATGTATTTGGTAGTCCAGGTCATCGATATTAAATCTGCAAATCAATGACATAAGAGTATGTCATACAAAAGTAACTTCTGAGAAAACGTCCTCATGCCCTTAAAGAATGGTGGTATAAGCAAAAAATCGGCTTCAAAATTCACCTAAAACCAGGTCTTGGAACCTGCTGAATAACTGGTACACTTGGCAAGATACTGGTGGAATACATGTATGTGTGGTTTGCCTGGTCGATTTCCTGGTCTGTATTCTGCAGAGATTTTTCTTCTACCTGAAAAAATGTTCCCATATAAAAAAAACATTGTTCAACAGGTCATCTTGACAAACAATTAACCAAGTCAATTTACTCAGTTATACTACACTATGTACATATATATTCAATTAGTATGCACAGTTTTAAACAAATTGACAAGCACATGTACTACCTGCTTGTTTGTTTCCAACTCGTTCCTCCACTGCTGGACTTATTCTTCTGCCTTTTTGGCAGCATCGTCCAGTATCCTGTAGGATGTTGCAGGCGACAAGGTCACACCCCAACCTCGTCCCCAGGGGTTTTGATCGCTCAGACAACCTCGGACCTAACTCGCTCACTAACCCCTGGAATCACGATCTCAATTCCCCAGAATCTGGGGATTTCACGGAAATTGCCGAAGGTTGTAAATAATATTCATAGTCTCTTTTTTTTTAATCGAGTACAGATCGATGAAATTAACTACTTTCAATGTCGAAAACATAAAGGTATTGCTGAAATAGGCCCTGGTTTTTGTTTAAGTTTTAATTTTTTGAATACCGAAGCCGAAACTCCTCACAGCGCCACCTATCTTCATTCTTCGACACTGAGTAAGTGACTTTATTTCATCAACAAAACACTTCGAAATAAGGGTTTTCTGTGCCTGTCACTAACTGAATCGACATCTGTTAGCACACACTGAATGACAAAAGTCGAAATTAGTCACTGCTATGGTCAGTTCGACAACACTTGATCTGGCGACATGTTGAAATACTCCACAAAAGTGTCAGAAGAATTAAACATTTATGGAACGTTTCCACAAAAAGTATTTTTTATTTTTTTTTAAATTATTTTTTTTAAATTATTTTTTTTTAATTAATTTTTTACCCTTCACGAACGATAAGCAGCCATTGCCAGACTTTCTAGTTGTGGGTACCCCCACCAGACTTATGTAACTGCCTCACAAAAACGAACCACATGAAACTGACTGGAGATTGTTCAGCGCCACTCTAGGTATTAAGCGTTACCAGACATTCACCCAGGTGAGCACAAGTCCATGGACCATTTCATTTTATCATTTCAGTGTATCAGAAATAAATATGAGAAACTTTTGAAAAAAAACAAAAAGGATTGCTACCGATTTTCTGTAAAGCAGAAAATAAGAATGATAACATTGACAAATAAATGATTAACAACTAGCTTAACGCTGTTTCACCACTGCGTTGTGTTCCCTTTTGTACAATTATGGAATAGATTTACATGTAGGTTATAAGCGATGGAAACTCTTTCCGACTCCGAGTGCGGAGAATTCTTATTAGGTACCCATTTAATATGCGCTTATCCAAAGAAAATTCGCAAGTTCTGGAAGTTGACTTCTTGATATTTACCATTTATGCGCTATGCGCATAGTAGCGCACTCGCTTAATATAGAGGTGCGCTAAAATTCGGTTATAGGCGCATCCGCTAGTAAGTGAACAAAAAAGAAATTGACCTGAGAAAATTCTGACGGCACGCCAGCATTGCAAATGGCGGCCATGGTGGCGATCCCATCGCGTTCTGCATGCTGACTGTGGAATTTTATTCGCGCTTTTAAATAGACAGTTTGCAAGTACTTGCGTATCTGACAGATCATAACTGTATCATAGTGCGTACGGTCCGCATCAGGGGCTTTTTTGGCATGCGTACAAAATTGTATGTTATGTCCTTTGGAAGATTTGACTTGCGTTTGTCACTAAGATTTCGAACAAGATTAGCGTAGGCCTATTTACGCAACGCACGTTATCTAAATCCCTGTTTAACAGTGGGTAAAATACATGTATAAGCGAGTGCGCTTATAATTGGGTAAAGTAAACTCAATGAACACACCTCAAAACATTCCATTTTCGTTTATTAGCCGAAAAGCGGTCTGTGATTGATACGAATCCCTGGTGGATAAAGCAAGCCGGTCTGTGCAAACCGAAAAAATACACTTGTATACCCAGTTTTTACAGTACGCTATCTATGTCACATTGCACACACGCCGAAAATGACCGAAAACCTGCCTCGAAATGAAAGAATAACTTGTACAAATGTACAAATGAAATGGTCCATGGACCATGTGCTCACTGGGTTGGACATAATAGTCTAATGACAGAGGGAGGTACACCCTTAGTCAAAAATAAATGCCCAGCTAACTTTTCGGCATATCCCCATGAATATTTTTCATAGCCACTTTTTCTTTTCATACGCATAATCTAGGGCCACTGGGACACCTTTTAAGACCATAAAACTTGAAATCATTACACAACTGTGTTTTTGGCAAAAGTTTGAAATTTGGCAAAAATATCATGTTTTTTTAATACTCACTTGTTGGGGTTGAAACTGGCACTGTTTTGAAGCCAGTCTGTTTCTGGACAATACAATTTTTTTAAATTCAAAATTGAGCAACTTTGTGACGATTTATGATGATTTTTCTGTGGAATAAAATCCCTGCAATTCCAGTTGACTCCAAGCCACATTTTATCAATACCCCGATCACGTGCCCTAATTCAGTAAGTCTATTGAAGGCCTATTCAAACCGGGGCCTATTCAAACATTTATGTTGATCCCAATAACAGGT
>NMRB01000557.1:139398-165190 GCA_002633025.1 Notospermus geniculatus
GGGGCGGGGGTTATGCACGTATTTCCAAATTAGCGTCGACTTCAGCCATCTCACAAGCTCATCAACAAAGGGCAAATATAACACGAATTACTGATTCAGGTATAAAACAGACATCATCTTTAGTGATCTTCTCCGATTTTTATCGTTCAGAAACGATAGTACCCTGGAAAACGGTAAAATATTACCAGGGCGCGCCTGTTGGCAAATTTTCGTACAAAATACCCTTACGAAAATGTACAGTCGACTCTTGTTATACCGCCAGTGGCGGTACAACGAGTGTATTGTTTCTGCCAATGTTGAAATGCCTTCAAGCGAGAAAGTCAATTGTCTGTGGCGGTTTTACGATGGGCGGTATAACGAGAGTTGACTGTACCACGTGTAAATGACACTACCACGTGGTAATGGGCAAATTTTACACGCAAAAGGTGTAAAATTGCCCATTACCACGTGGTAATGTCATTTACACGTGTTACATTTTCGTAAGGGTACAGCCAGGAGCCGCTGTGGTGTAGTGGCTCGGGTCTCTGGCTAGTGGTCAGAAGGTCCCAGGTTCGATGCCCACTCGGCGTGAGACTTTGCCTAAGTCTCTTTACCTCAATTGGCTCTCCCCACCCAGGTGCTAAAGGGGTACCTAGCTGGCAGATATGGTATGTGAATGTCTAGTCATGTGCGCCTTGTGGCTGCCGGACTGTAATACTTCCCGGACAGTGGAGCTTGATCTGGATTGCCCAGGCTTATAGCTGAGGGTCATAATTGTGAAGTGCCTTGACACTTAAATGGAAAAGGCACTTTAAGCCCACACATTATTATTATTATTATTATCATGATAGAATTTGACCACACACGAAATTTCAAACCTTTTGCTCCTACACCAACGATATAGCTGCAAATATTGTCAGACATCACCAGAGATGCCAGACAATGTTAAAAATAAGGGTCACCTTGTGAAACAAAAACGAACGGACTCCTTTCAAAAACAAAATCTACAGCAAGAAGGAAAACGAGTTGCTCTCTTTGCGGGGTAAGTTATCAATGGCAGTTATCTGTTGCCTCCTGAAGGAAAGAAATCGAAATCGTCTCTTTAACCGGCATATATGAGAACGACAGCGACTCGAAAATACTTTCGTTCTCGGAACGAATCTTAAACATTCCCACATGTAGATTTTTCGCTCACATTATATGTACTCCTTAATCTAAGTATCGTTGGGATGGACTCCAGTGGGCCTCGGGGAGTCGTGATTCCTACGTTCGATTAGAAATACACGGCAACCCTTGCGCACAGGCACACATACGCATACAAGCGCACCATTCAAAATCAGCTAATACA
This sequence comes from Notospermus geniculatus, assembly GCA_002633025.1. NCBI lineage: Eukaryota > Metazoa > Nemertea > Pilidiophora > Heteronemertea > Lineidae > Notospermus > Notospermus geniculatus. Next base: position 140,726 of record NMRB01000557.1, read on the forward strand.
GAAATTCTTTTTACCAGTTGATAACCATGACGTTTCGATGTGTGGAACTCTATGCCATTATTGCACCAGACTCCTTTAATTCTACACGTGGCGTTATTGTCACAAACTGGCTTTTAGATGGTCACGAAATACATTTCAAAATCAAACAAAAACCACACATGCGTTTATTTCAGAAAAAAATACCTTCAAAATAATCTGGAAAACCTTTCCTGGACCCCCCTCCCAAAGGGTTCTTTTAGAAATCTATTTTTTTTTCAAGAAACCTGTAAAAAAAATTTTTCATGATGGTAAAAAAACTTTAGGGTCTTTTAAATGGCTTTCCGGGTTTCTTATTTTTGCCCGTGGTAGTTTTTTTGATGACGTTTTAAGGGAGAATATGTTCAATTAAGGAGATACCTTGATATATGAATGTGAGCAGCAAACGACGGCTTTTGAGGCTTGTCTATCGTAAGTACATGTAGGCCTGTACATGTATAAATTATCGGCCGGTTTAGTTATTTTTAGCTGAAAATCATTATTGTGAGATGTTATATTTCTGAGGCGGTCTAGAAAGGCCAAGTTGAAGTCTGTGTTTTGTCCTGAAATAAGCACTTAAGAGTGAAGTTTTATAAGTTATGCATCTTCAGAATAGGTTCAAATTTCCCAGGCATGTTGGTTAGAGATCGAATAAGAATTATCAGCGAAGTTTATGAAAATTAATCCTACCCCTGCAGACCAGGGGTGGCCACATAGAAACTCCGCTAGCGCTAGCGGAGCGCATCTGCCGATAGTGCTGTACATTTTTCCATGCATTTTAACACCGATAGGCTGGCGAAGCACTAGCGGAGATTCTATGCGGCTACCCCTGGCCATCACCACATTTTATTCTGTCAGAGGTAGACAATCATGGGACCTCGTTGGAGATTTAAGATAGAGGGTCTCAAATGGGTGTGGTCTCCCAACTTCATGCCATGTCTATTAAAATCTGCATCCGCCGTTGCTATGATTGCGTAAACTGTTACCCTGGGTAGTTTGACTATCATGTGGTCTCTCAGATCCGATCAAAAAATTCGTGGAGCCTTGCGTAATTTTCGGGATTCTGGACCATATACATAGTAATACATTAATGTACGTAATATGCGTGCATATTACATTTATTTAGCTCTGCTTTGTACGAGACTATCGCGTACATTTATAATACATAATGTACATGGCACCGAAATTTTCAAATTACGCAAGGTCCCATGGATTTTTTTATTGGATATGGGAGGCCACATGTTAGTTAAACTACCCAGGAATGCAGATTTTAATAGGCATGGCATGAAGTTGGGAGACCACACCCTTTTGACACCCTCTATCTCAAATTTCCGACGAGGAATACAGGCGTACATGTACATCCCTAATCATTAACGAATATGTCTTTTTTAACGCCTTTTAGCAATCCATTTTTGCTGAATTCTTAGGTACCCCGTCAATTTGGCTTCACCTGCTGATTCGGAATACGAGACGACTGCGCCCACGATAAAAGTGATCCGCGTCCATCTCTCCAACTACGACAGGTAAATTTACCACAATAACAGCAACATTGCCTTCAGACAAAATCTGCACACTGCCGGAAATAACCATTGCACACAACGGTGAACCCACTCGGCCCATGTGACGCGTAAGGTTTGATTCATACTTCAAACGGGGAGGGTTGGCGTCTGACGCCCAATCAAACAGACGCCGGCATCGGTGGTTTGATTCATACCAGACTGGCCGGTTTTGACGTGGCACTGAGAATTATCGCGAGACCGTTCACAGTCGCAGATTGGACGCCAGCAAATTCATTCGTAGAGGTTCGGCGTCGAACGCGCAGTTAAGAAATTGATTGATCGGGTGCTAGTCGTAGATCTTGGCGTCTAAAGTATAAATCCAGCTTTAGTAATTCTCTACGGCATTCTCCGTTGGAACTTCAATCAGCAAATCGTCTTAAACAATGATTCCAGAAAATGTCGCTGCCCAATATCAATGACTTTTTTTGAGGATGGGTTTTTAAAAAAATGCTCAACAGTAAGCGACAGAATTGAAATTTCCTCGACAATGCTTAATGATAGTGTATTCACATTTCTGCTATTGATTTTGTGTTGATTTTCAAAATCGAACACTTGTGTATGGCAAGCCAAACGTTGCAATATTCAATACTACAAAATATTTTTGTTCCCAAAATATATTCATTCATGAATGGTAAATATTCATTGATGAATGGTAAATATTCATTCATAAATGGAAAATATTTGTTCATGAAAAAATTATTTGTTCATGAAAAACATTATTTATTCATGAAAAAAATATTTGTTCATGAAAAATTATTTATTCATGAAAATCAACATTTTTTCATGAATAACTATTTTTTCATGAACAAATATTTTTTTCATGAATAAATATTTTTTTCATGAATAAATAATTTTTTTCATGAATAAATAATGTTTTTCATGAATAAATAATGTTTTTCATGAACAAATAATTTTTTCATGAATAAATATTTTTTTCATGAACAAATATTTTTTTATGAATGAATATTTTTCATTCATGAATGAATATTGGAAAACGCGTCAGTATCCATGCAACGTGAGAATTGTCCATTCGATAATGAAAATATTCATTCAACACGAAATATATTGGTTCAATCATCAGAGCCCTCTGTTGGGAGATGTGTCAGTATGCCAAACGAGTTAAAGCTAGTATGCTCGCGCTTTGGAACGAACTTCGGCAACCCGTACGAGTTGGTACCCCCAAACTGATTGCCTTCCGGGTAACATACACTTGCGTATGTTCCTTATTAGACCCCAGTGTGTGGACTCCAGTGTATGGTCCTTTAATATTAGCGCCCTCTTTTCTACTCAGATCGGCAATTAAAGGTGAATTAAAGGCCTTATATAACCCCGTGTGCAGACAAATTTTAATGAGGTCGAATTTGATTGGATGTTGGTGCATGGTGCTGTCCCATCATGCCTCAACATGAATTCAGATAAAACGGGGCGCTGCGGTCGCTTTCGTGAAAATCGCTTTTTACTTTAGCTGAGCCCTATGGGTTAAATTTTTTGTAACTTTCCTTCGCAGTGCATTAGTACTAAGATGTACCTACAAAATGTCTGGCGCAAAACTAAAATAATAGGTGGCGCTGGTGCGATATTAATACTTTTACGATTTTGGTGATACGTTCGGAATGGGTTGACATATTGACGCAATTCTTGTCCGTTCTTCGTGTACACATGTCTGTGCATCCCGACATGTGCAATGTGCCGCATTAAGCCCTTCTTCCATTTTGTCAGTAAAAGAGAGAGACGGTCTGAGCATGAATGAAGGCCCAAGAAGTCCAAGCATTCTATTTAACTGAAAAAAGGAGGAAGGGGTTAAGGCGGCAAACTATGTGTACGGATGCACAGACATGTGTTCATGATGAACGTACAAGAATTAGGTCAATATGTTAACCCATTCAGAACTTATGACCAAAAACGTAAGAGTATAACTATCTCAGCAGCGCCACCTATTATTTTAGTTTTGTTCAGCCGTTTTGTAGATACACTCTAGTACTTATCCACTGTGGTGGATTTTTTTGAAAAAATTAACCCACAGGGCTCAAGTACAGTAAAAAACGATTTTCACGAAAGCGCTCGCAGCGCCCCCTTTTATCTGAAATCGTGTTGAGGCATGATGGGACATCACTATGCACCAACATCCAATCAAATTCGACCTCATTAAAATTTGTCTGGACACGGGGGTATATAAGACCTCTAATTCACCTTTAACTGCCAGTCTGAGTAGATAAGGGGGCGCTAAAAGGACCATAAAATGGGGGTCTAATAAGGAACATACACAGCCGTATGTTACCCGGGGACCAATCAGGACCAATCAGTTTGGACGTACCAACTCGTACGGGTAGCCGGAGTTCGTTCCAAAGCGCGAGCATACTAACTTAACTCGTTTGGCATTCTGACACATCTCCCAACAGAGGGCTCTGATGATTGAACCAATATATTTCGTGTCGAATGAATATTTTCATTATCGAAAAACAAGAACTCACCTTGGCTGCCGATATTGTCCGCCATCTTGAAAGATGAAGGTAACTCGAGTTACCGCGAATCAGTGGGCAAGGTGTGTGGATGTAATATTTATGTGGGATAAAAATATTTGTATGCGATAATTTTTTTGTATGGGATAAATGTTTTCATTGGACACATTTTTCATTGAATACAAAAGAAATTTATACATTTTTTTCATGAATAAATATTTTTTTCATGAACAAATATTTTTTCATGAATAGATTTTTTTCATGAATAATTTTTTTTCATGAACAAATATTTTTTTCATGAACAAATTTTTTTCATCAACAAATATTTTTTTCATAAACAAATATTTTTTCATGAACAAATTTTTTTTCATCAACAAATATTTTTTTTATAAACAAATATTTTTTTCATGAAGAAATATTCTTTTCATGAATCAATATTTTTTCATGAATCAATATTTTTCATTCATGAATAAATATTTACCATTCACGAATGAATATATTTTTTGAACAAAAATATTTTGTAGTATTGAATATTGCAACGTTTGGCTTGCCATACTTGCGCAGTAAAAAGGTAACTGTTGTGACCGATTGAATATTGGTGTGTCCAATTAACAGGTGAGGATTAAAAATAACAAAATATTTAAAATATAGTATACCTGGGACACATTATCTTAAACTTTCTGTTGTAACGACCTTAATTCCTTAAAAGCCTAGTAGTCTACTGCCCCAGTTTTTCTGTGATTTCCCATTCCCATAACAAAAAGGGCGTTTTAACGTTTGGCAAAACCACGCACATGTACGTTAAAAGCCGCAGCACCGACGGCGATTTCCTGTCTTGTGTGCGTTTTCTTCGGCATGGCGAAACACATTAAAGGGCCGTTTTGACGGCCGTTTTATCGCGGCGATTTTTAACGCTGTTGGTGATATCGCATCCAAAACACCGATAACGCCAACAGCGGGTGATATCGCCAGCGAGAGAAAAAAGCCATGGTAAAGCTCGCCGGCGGGAAATCACTAAAACGCTTCGGCGATGAAATCTCTGGTGAAAACATCAATCGCAGCGAGATGCGATATCGCTCTTCAGATCGCCAGTGAAAATGACCAAAAAGCCACGAGCGATGCCTATCGCTGTAGCGGCAAAAAAGCCATGTCTTCACATGGCTATTTTGTCGCAAGGGATTAGATGAAAGCATCGTTAGTGAAAACAGTCGATCGAACTACGGAGCGATATCCGTTTTTACTGAGCGTTAAAAAAGTCCAAACGGCCCTTATTACGCCATTATAAAAGAATTCCTTCCAGAATACCGGACAACAACAATTATTTTCCGTTTCCTTTGTGAGTGCGTGGGAGAAAAAGTAATTTTACTGTTGGTACCACACGTAAACATAGGGAAAGGACAAGTGCAAAACAGAGAAGTATGAATATTACTTTACATATGCGCCTGTCACACCTTGCCGAATTACGGACGTCCGACGAGCAAACGAAATTTATCCGATGGTGAGACTAGTCTCCATTACTGCTGGAGGCCCGCACGAACGGAAGAAATTAGATATGGGGCGGATAAAACGCACAATAACCGCAAAAGCCCGAACAAGTACAAGACAGTTCCGGTCATTGTAACGCACATCACCTTACGAGTGATGCCCGTTGTACACGTAGGATTTTTCTTGTACTAAAAATTATAAATGGGGCTTAAATGGGTGGTCACAATCATGCGTTTCAGCACGACAATCGGTAGTCTGTGACCGAAATCACCCTTTACGAGCCTCACTTATAATTTTTAGTACCAAAAATCCTACAGTGTACAACGGGCATTAGGGGCATGGTCCCGGCAAAACGAAAGCGGAACGCATGAGAAACTGACAAAACGTTGGTCAAACGTATTTGTACAGGTCACGTGACGGACAAAACAGGTATAAATAGCCCGGTGAACTGAACATCGAGTGCACATGTTTCCATGCTCTCAAAGATGGCAAAAGGGAAGTCCGGGAAGGGGAAGGGCAAGGCACGGAATGGTGCCCGGCCAAACCTCCCCTCCCTCTGACCATGCTGCAGACAGTGGGGCAGAACAGTCTGAACAGGTTGATACCATAGAAGCAGAAGTTCCAGAGGCCATTGATGCACCACATGAAACTAACACTGGCAAATCAGTATCAAGGCCAAGTCATGGAATGGGTGGAGGAGCATCCTTATCTGTGGAATTTGAAGAACAATGACTACAAAAACAAGGCCAAAAAGGAACGTCCCTGGGAAGACAAGGCTAAAGAGCTGAGCTAATGATGATAATAATTGTAATTCTCTTAATCCCTTCCGGAAATAACCAGGACCGTTAGTATAAAATACAAGCCATTTTGGTGAATTCCCCCTGAAAAAAACAAAAAAAGGTGACCATCGGCAATAGTTATTTTATATTTTTGTTGGAATGACATTATTTTTGGCAGGAATATCTTGTTTTTTATTTAAAGAGCTGAAGTTATTTAGATTTTGGGTTACAAGCTTACATATTTGTTGGCCGAAGGGGTGGGGCGTAGTACGTCGGGTGCGCTCCCTTGGATCCGCGCCTGGAAATACTGAGTGAGATCATCTCTGGGCGCTCAATGTATGTGAAAAATCCCATCTCTGCGAGTTTAAGGGCGCGCTGCAACACTAGCGAGTTTGGTAGCACGGCTCCAAAATCACAAGTTGTCACAAATAGGAGCTGTCAGTGAGTTGACCAATAGGTGTCACTACGGCCCAATTCAATGCATATAGCGGACCCATTCATTCCTGATTGAGCATCAATCTAAACAAATTTCTTCTGTAAATGTATTGGTCCGCTAGATTTGTGCTGCCAACTTTTGGCAATACGCACAGCTGGATTTTACTGACGGGTCATCACTATATCACTATCAAATATAAGCAGCAGGCGACACCATACTCAAATTCGATCATGTCCACCGTAACACTAGGGAATGGGGTTATCCATGATGAAGCAGACCACGCGAGAATATGCGTGGGTTTGGACGTTAGTAGGCCTACACAGTTGCCACCTATTATTCATGACGATTCAAGATGTGATCGGCCGCGCTCGGTGAACCGCATCGCTCGAACAATGAACCTCTCAGGTCACCTCTGCTCTACAAGTCATTATGTGACCAAATGGAGAACCCCATTCGTTCTTCAATAAGAACAATTTCTATGTGGCCCGACCGACCTAGCTTCGGTAATCGTCCCCGAGAAATAGGCCAACCCTGTTCCAATCTGTCATTATCGGTATCGAGATCATTATAACGATTGACAATCGCCCCGATATTTGAACTTTTGTCCAAACAAATTGGACGTGAAACACCTCGTTGAAAGCATACAGTGTATATCTACGAGCAAATCAAGTAAGTAGGAAGATTGTATGCATGCAATATTTAGCAAAGCTATCTCGGCATTGAATGAAGCGAAGTACCAGTCCCCAAAGCGAAGTACTAGTTGGTAACGATCTGGTAAGTCTTTGCCAAATAAATCGACCCTAGGCCTAGGTGAACAAAGTCCACAGAGGAGAGTATTTCGGTTTACTGGGTACCTTTTCTTAGTGAATGGCTCTCGTTCTTAAAATATAGGCTCACAATTGGTGCAGTGAAAAATCTACACATATCACCCGTCTGAGGTTCCGGTGTGACAGGGATCATAATCAAGGTCCGGTTTTATTGTTCAACGAGGGAACAGGATATATGACTGTAGAGACCATGAGTATTCGAACATAGCCACACAACAGCAGACTCCTATGTCCATGACGTAATCCCTAGGACTTTCTCCTCTGCTACACTGGTCGCAAAAATAACATTCGCAAGATTAAATGTGAGAACTGCTTAGATAAACCAAAGTCTCATCTGATCTGACGGCATCTGGTGACTGTACAGTATGGGCCATATTCATAAAGCGTGTTTAGCCTAGTCAGCGTACAAATTCTGCATTACACAAGTTAAAGGCCTAGAAAACTATTATTCTGCCTTCTGTATGCTGCCTGATCTCTGGCATTTACCCACAAGATGATCATACGCGTCTAAAGCCTGCCGCTCACTAGAGCTATCTGCTGAGCAAAAAGTCATTCGAGACCGTTTGCTCAGCAGACAGCTCACCAAAGAATACGCGCACACGCGAGCTTTCTGCCTCGCGAGGCAAAAAACTCACCGAAATTACGCCCACACGCGAGCTATTTGCTGAGCAAAAAGTCTCGAATGACTTTTTGCTCAGCAGATAGCTCCAGTGTGCGGCAGGCTTAACGTTCCTGCGTCTCAGTGTGGGAGGACAAAAGAAAGTGTTGGACAAATTCTAGACAAGCCTGCCTGATCGTTTAAAGCTGAACTGCATGCATAAAACGAGGGCCTCTCAAGTTAAAAAAAACGCCCGCGCCACAGCGCGGGCAGTACCCGAAATAACCTGGGACATCCGCCATGTTTTAGTGGGACTCCAAACATGATAGAGTACCCAAGCATGTAAGCGGCAGCACCTTATTTGCGTCCTGACCATCAACAAGTGGAAGTCACGCTGTATGTACATGTGCATGTAGGCCTACATACCAGAAACCCATGTAGGCCATCGGTATGTACAGTCATTGACATTAGTTTATCTACACCTACTACCTTGAATATTTCAAATACTACTGGGCCAATTTTAACACGGTTTGTACCACATACACCGGAGTTTCCATGTTTGCACAACAGTTACCTCTTTGAATGCACATGTAATTAGTCAGGCTTTAAACCTCTCATCCATATATTTGATCCATGTAATGGAAAAGAATTCAGAGATATTTGGTTGATAACGGGTTTTTAACAGATGTATAATAAGGAAGATGTGACCTTGGAGGAATTATAATTCCTCCAAGATGTGACAATTTACATGTATTTCGTGAAATTTTCACACCATAATTTCCATCAAAAATATTCACTATAAGGTTATTCAACTGCTCCCATCGAAACCAAATAAATCGGGGTTTTCAAATGTGACCTATTGTAAATGGTAAATACGCTGACACCTAGACTGATGTTTCCTTTGGGCCTAGAGAAAAAGTTATGAAACGTATACCGATATCATCGGCGCCCAGGTCTGAGTGCGATCCCAACCCAACAAGTATCAATGATCTCGCGTGAATTCGGTTTCCCGCCGTGGCCACTTATTGCAGGGAATACAGTAAATCATAAAATGTTGAGCCGATGTACATATTTTACGATGAATGGATGATATTAAACAAATGTCTTTTTTTAACCGATGCTTCAGTTCCTTCTGTCTCCTTATATGAAGTAGACTACGCTTTGTCATCAATTTTACACGACCTGCGCGTTCAGCTGATACCAGTTTACTGCTCGTGAAGCTGGCGGGTCGTGCAAATGCACGACCCGCCCGTTTAGCTGGCAAGTTCATTGGTTTGGTGAAGCAGGCGGGTCGCGCAAATGCCCGAGCTACCTGAGCTGGTGGAAATCCATGTGTACAAAAGAGACCGAAATCTTTTCAACACATCCCGGCAGGGGCATAATAGAACTGGCCTCGCACCTCCATTCAAAGGGAGAATGTTTATTTGCCGGCGACGAGGATTAGTCGTCCCAAGAAGGATCGACAAATAAATTTATTCATGGGTGCGTGCAAGCAGGCATAACATGTTGACATTACAATAATAACACCACCTCGAGTCAACAGTTCTTAAAACAAAACAGGTTATTTTTCTTTTCTCAGTCAATGATAATTCCCAGTTGATTTAATAACGTGTTTGAGGTACTTCAGCACTGTGTTGTGCGTGACACTACGAGACAATCTACGTGTAATGCCTGTCATCTTAAGGTGACTCAGAATGGCGTTCGCTGATTGGGCGCATTTTCTCGTGCGCCAAGTACCCCAGCAAATCAGGTGGATTTCTTCAGGGGTTTGTCTGCGGTGACGAAGGGAGCGAGCAGTAAGAACGCCTGATATTCTCATGATGGTGACCAGCAGACAAGCGCTGTACTACATGAGCTCACCAGCCATTGCTACCATCGAAAACTTCTTGAACCCTTTCGTCGAATATAGGGTTATATAGGGCCGTATTCAAGAAGCTTCCTTAAGTGTGAGGTCGACCTTTAGCTATTGTATTCTACCCTGCAAACAATAGCTTAAGGTTGACCTCACACTTAAGGAAGCTTCTTGAATACGGTCCATACTGTATGTGAATTTAGTGGGCTTACTGGATATAGCATAATCATAAAAAGCATAACATAATCGGGAGTACTCATTATTTCCACGCCCACCATGACAGTGGCGCGGATAGCTAGTTTCTTGTCGTTCCGCTAGGTGATTGGTTGTCAGAGTGACGCCAGCACCTCTTGAGTCTTACAATTCATCATGACTGCGCCCATACTAGTAGTTTGCCGCTTCGATGATTGAAATCAAGACAGAAGCCGAGAGTTTTTTTAATTCATATGTGACAAGAGATTCAGTGAAATGAAACATGCACACGCATCAGGTCGAAGTTAGCACTTAGATCAGTTGACCGAATTTATGAACCAAGGTCTGCCTCATCTTGGCATACGCAGAAATTGAATGAGTCATGCGGCGGGGGGAGGGGCTACAGTGTGTTCCATCATATTATTGCTTGACATAGCCGAATATGATGCCTCGGGGTTGAACTCAGCACTTCTATAAAGATATTTCCTTAACGTTACCAAAAATATATAACACCAAAAATATACAACTCGAAATCTGCAAATCTAGCCACTTTCTTTCAATAAATAACGCTATCAGCCCAGCATTTTCTTGTGGTTTCTATGTCTTAATCGAAAATAGAAGTCTTTTCCTACCACATGAGACTTGTCTGACGAGTCAGTTCCCCGAAATAGGTGAGATACAAGGCTCCAAAGATGGGTTGTTTCGGCTTGTTTTCGGCATTTCGTGCAGCCCCCTTCCCGACCGATCAGTTTACTTGCTTGCCGTAAGATGGCACTCTAACGAGATCGCCAACTCTCATTGGTTGTGTTACGAGACTTCACTCCAAATATGGACAAAGCTGATCGTCAGCGCCATATGCTCAGCGGACATGAACTATATCGCCCGGGAAGGGTGGTGTACGCGAGGAGAAATGGGGCTTGAAGTTGTCACATTTTGGGCGCTATATCTCAATTAATACTTGGAATTGAAAGCTGTAACAAATGTCATTGTTTAGAAAAAAACCTCATCTTTCCATATTGCTAGAGAAATTAGTAATTGGTTCAATGGTTCGGCCACAACGTGCTGTTGAACATGCCGAAAATTGGTGATTTTCGAGTTGTATATTTTTGGTGTTATATATTTTTGACGTTACTTACCTGATACAAAATGCAGTGAGCAAACACGACACTCATGTAGGCCTAACGATCGTTATCTTCGGGTTGGAACTTGGATGGCTTGCAACCACCGCGCTCTTTTGACGGAAATTCGTATTCATCTGGAATAGTGTTTCAGCCAGGATTTGAAAAGGGCAGGGCAGTGACTCCCAAAAAAGGGCAGTGACTCCAAAAAAAGGGCAGGAATTTTTCACTCCGACAAAGTGGGACCTTAAAAACCGACAAAATTTTACTGATTTTGGATAAAAACAGGGACTTTTTAAAGCTAATGGTGCTTTTAAAGCCACTTTCAAGCCATTAATTAGGTGTCAGACCACCTGCCTCTTCCTGTTAAAAAAAAATTTTTTTTTTTTTTTTTTTGAAAAAGGGCAGGGCGTTTTTGAGGGCATAAAAAGGGCAGCAGGGCGCCCCCTGGGCGAGGCAGGGCGCCGCGCCCTGCTGAAACGCTTTAGCTGAAACACTATGGAATTCTGTGCCAGATTTCCGTTGGCAGCACGTGACTTTGCACCCGCTGACAATGCAAGTTTGCACCATTTATCAGGGTTTGGGGGAATTTTATGCAATACTATGAGACACCCAGTCAGCTATCAAACATGTCAAAACCAGCGTTCACTTCCGTGTTTACATTTTGAGTTTCCTATGAGTCGCTAAGCAACGTGGGGACGTGACTTTTTCATGACGCAAAATCCACAGTATGACGTCGCGACGGGTCGATCGATCGATGGCTCGCAGAGTCACCACGTAGCAAACCCACCGGTGGCCCTGCACCTGGAAACGAGGTTCCATGAAAATTTTGTTGAAATGAGTTAATGGCATATTTGAAATAAGTAGGTCGCAATGTACTTTTTGTGAAGATCGTTCGAAGTGTGACTGTGTAATGCATTCTCCATTAAACTAAAATCCTTCTTTTGCTTTTTTCTCGAAATCGCCTCTGATACTGAACACCAACTGTTATGGGGTCTTGCACAAGATGCGCTCCCTCTGCACGTGCCATCTGCACCTCGCTCCCGTGTAAAAAAACCATGATATCCAGGACACTTTTTGTACATCTCAACTGGGTATAACTTTGGGGTACTAGGTTTAAGATTATGTTATGCTCAGCCAATTTAGTGGCTGCTGACCTTAGCCAAAATATTTCTAGGCCCGCTGACCCCAACCCTCGCCCTAGCCCTAACCGTTGCCTATCGTTCCCAACCCAAATCTAGCCCAAAAGGCGCGGAGAAATTGTGTTCTGAAGGAGAATACTGCTATATGAAGAGTTAGTAATTTCAGCCGCTAGATTGGACTGAAAAATGTGGTAGCAATAAAAATTTCGTGGCCCGCACCGGCTCTCCACTACAGGACTCCCTGTGAGCGTTATCGCAAGCAAGCGCCAGATAGGGCCTATGAGGAGAGACTGAACTGCAACATACCTATCTATTGTAATGACTACTATCATGTAGACTGTGCCAAGTTCGGTTGCGAGCGTCAATGTCCAGACCGCAGCTCGTACAACCATCCATCCGATTGTCCAAGGAAAATGAAAAAGGGGCAGAGTCAGCAATCTGTGAAGTAACCTAGTGACCAGGAAAGTTGTGTCGTACACGGCCAATGCCTGCAGGAGGAATCTGGCCGAAGATATCTTCTGTCCTCTCAAAACCGCTAAGACCAAAGCATTGCCGATGATGCCGGCCACACAAATTGTCGGTACGATGATGTATCTAATGATAAAAAACTGATCCTCAATAGGATTATACCGGTATGTAATAGGTTCCCCAGATGTATTCGTTGTGTGGTCGGAGAGGTTCCCGTTTCCAATCGCCGCATACATTGGCCTCGTCGTATTAGCATCCATCTCCATGGCCGCCTCGTTCACAAATACACAAACTCTTTCGAACCTGACCCAAGTTCTTTTTTGAGCATCAATAATGAGTTATTAGTACCGTAATTTAGTCAGATGGTCGTCTAGTTCCAATAACCTGACGCGAATCCGTCAGATGTGCATACGCGGTATTTCAACCAAATGACGGACAGTACCGATGCTCATATTGGTGCTATTGTCATAAAATTGCACGCCATTTTCCTGCAGTGTGTTCAGTGTGTGCTGAAAACTGGGATGGGATTCTTTGAAGTACAGTGGAACCTGTCTAGTTTCATCCTGTATAATGAAAACACCTCCCTAACGTTGTGAATTGGAACCTATTTTTCCTAATACAAAATATGTTACTTTCATCCTGAATGGAAACCCCTCTATTGGACAACGTGAACCAAAAACCTTGGCACTAAGGTTGTTTTAACCTGTATACTGGCGACGTTATGGAGTTTTCGCAAAGCCCCCGAAACGCAAACGAGAACGCCAAACCACGGGCGTATGAGGCTCGGATTGTTGGGCTTTTCACGTAAAATCGGGGTATCTTGGACACACTGTACACAGTGTGTATACTAGTAGTATATAAAAAAGACCAGGTTGGAGACGAGCAGACCGATTCGCAACTTTGGGCGATGTTTTCACTTAGAAAAACAGCACGACAGCCAGTTTATTATACCTCATTGGAATCCCCACGATGCGTACCCCACTCTGAATGTCCTTTCAACACAAAATCATTAGATATAACAGAGAAAACCGTGTTTTTCAAAACGATAAAAAGTGGTCAGCCGCCATGCCCAGCCAAGCCATCTTTCCTACAGCCTCTATGTAAGATGAACGCTGATTAGTCAATTGAGAAAGTTGACCAATCAGCGTTCATCTTACATAGGTTGCTTGACTGATTTGGTTGAAATAAAGGCTATTTTTCATGTCCGAAGATATTACCACCCGGGAAACCGCAGATGCTGAGGTTGCCTGGTTTCATCTGGAATTTTTTTTTGGGACAGCCTGTATAAAAGCTCACATTTTCATCATTTTGATGCGCCGTTATTATAGATCTGAAATTGGCAGATTGTACCGTGATTACACTGCCATTAGATATTTCAATAAATGAGGCACATGCAGATTAGAAATGACAATCTCCCGCAATGGGTGTTTTTACCTCGCTCCTCTTCCTCCACTTACACTTTGTGTGCGGGTGTATGAAGAGGAGCGATACCAAAGCCCTGCTATGGGAGGACGGGAAGCTGAGTAAATGACGAACAATTGACTGTTGACACCGATCATAACATTATAACACCAATCATAACATTATATTTATATACATAATCAAACTTTTGTATACCGTGTATCACAATTTATTCGCTTGGCGGCCTTGGAAAACCAGTCGGAAGTCGCTGAGTGATCAACAAGGGCCGTTACATGTAGATTGCCTGTGCATTGGTCTGCTACTGCTCGCCTGTTGCGCAATACGTTTCAGCTATTGAAATGTGCGGGTTCACCAAGGCCATTAACACTTTCCTCAAACGCGACATCCGACGGGTTTTCCTAGACCGCCTCACAGTTACAACTCAACCAAACGGTCATTCTTTTCATTAGCTTTTTACTCTTTAGACATGTTAGAAGCTCAATCTGCACAGCAATTTCCATATGCATTTTGCAGAATAAACTCTGTCTTCGGTACTTCCTGGTTGCACAATCTCTTCTAGCGCTTCAAATGTTGCCTGCAACGAACGTCCTTAAAGGTTAAGATATTACATGGTAAGGTTCTCCTGCGGGAAGAGACTATATTATTGATTATAGGATAGTCACAACCTGATCCCAAAGCAAAATAACAAGAAATAAAATAAAAACTATTTCTATCATTAAGGGTCGTCAAAAAAGCGCAGGCGCATACTTCCAGTTTTCAGGGTCCTAAATTATACATATATGAAGAATTACGGGAGTGACGTTGTTTAATTTCAACAGGGAATGAGTTCCACTCTTTGACGGAATCAGGGACGGCAGATTTTAAGTAGCCCAGTGATTGGAAACATTAGCAACCGTTACACCTATTAAAATACCCGTGTTTTTCCAGACCAGTGTCAAACCCACGTCTACGAAAAACCCGGCGAGAGTTCACACTACGACAGTGTAGTTAAGTAGCCCGGCGACATGTGCGCTGCATGCACTGACTCTTCTGTATTGGCACACGTTGTTTGAGGCGCTAACTCATGTTAGTGTTACTCATCCAAGATCAAATAACCACCGACTTTGCTTCACAATATGATGGTTCAGAGACCATGTCATACAGGCCTAATGAAAATTTGGCGCTAATTCAGCCACTTTTAGTTCAGGAGTTCGCTTCTTGTTGGCCGTAGAATCGTTCCAGTTGTCTGGGTGAGCGAGTCGAGTGCATGTCCGCTTCGTCTGGTTGTCATCTTCTTACATCGCCCGCAGGATATCCTTTTTAGATCCCGACGAAAACGTTCACCAGCAATAGAATAGATGACAACATTCACCGCTGAGTTAAGGGTGGCAAGGGCGGAGGCATATGGAAGAAATGTAAATGTCATCTCGACAACGTCGATCCTTACCACATATGAGAAAAACAGAACCGTATACACACAACCTGCCGGCACCCGTAATACGATGAACACAATCACCATCGAAACAATAATGGTACTTGCATGATTATCCCTCCGGCTGGTGGTACGCAAAGACACTTGAGCGACGTGCATTTTTCTTAAGCTGCGCCAGACCTCAAAGTTGAGGGGAATAATAACGAACAGTGGGATAACGTTATACAATAGATTTACAAATACGAGGTCAAACCCGATGATGAAACTACGATTCCAGTTATCATATCTGGTGAATAATGTTACGATAATGGCGATGGTCATCACCGTGACGACTGCCACCCCGATCTTAGCATTCCTGAGGGTATCCATTTTCTTGGCCTTCATTGGCAATCGGATGTGGATGAACCTGCAGATAGACAGAAAGTAGTCTAAGACCGGTCCCCTTTCCCCTAGCCGCTCCGCTGTTACAAGGTCAGGCATTGCGTATGCGATTTCTACACTTGACTGGTTCATCCCTAATTTAATGCTGAACTGCACGAACAAAAAGCCCCAATGCGACGAGCAAGGGAATTGCAGTACACCTCAAACGAAGGCTCAGAACATGATAGACCCCAGGAGGCCAGGAGGGCGCCACTATTTTTGCCTTCGGGCAACAGAGCTGTCAACGTCTCCAGACACCTCTCACACTACTCAGAGAAAAGAAATTATAGTAACTTACACGCGATTCGAACTGTCGACCTTCTGATTTGTAATCCACCACTCTATCCACTCGGCCAACGAGCCAGCTGACAGAGACATGATTTGTGTTTGCCATAGACGTAGGCCTTCGACTTAAGTAATAATACTACATGTACGAACAAGAGAAAACATGGGAATACTAACAAGTTCGGTGGCCGAATGGGGAAGAGGGTGGAACAAAGATAACAGGGTGCGCGAGGTCGATTCGAAGCTGGGTCAAAGAAATTTCTTTCCAAAAAAGTGTTCACCAGGAGCTCACCAGAAAATGTTGCCACCTCGACAGCTCAAAGACAAATGTGACCAGACCAGGTATGACAGGGATTAGACCGGTCTTATTGTTTAGCGAGGGATTAGAATATATGGCTATAGAGACCATAACCATTCGAATATAACCTTACAATAGCGGGCTATTGTTTGGCGGACTTGCATTCCTAGTACGTTGATTCCTGTCACACCTGTTCACAAATAAGATGACGCCCTCCTGGCCTCGTGGGGTCTGTCATGTTCTGAGCCTTCGTTTGAGGTGTCTGCAGGGCGTTTGCAATTCTCTTGCAAGTCGCATGGGGCTTTTCGTTCGTGTAGTTCAGCTTTAATCCATTTATACAGAGAACAACAGGTGGCCATCAAAGTAGTGTGGATAAAAGGCCGAAGCGTGTATGGCAGGTCAGAGTGGACAGAATTCGTATTTTATGTCCATATATATTCCGACCAATCAGAACGACTTTATTCATATGTACAATAATTATCACACATAAAATCGATTTGATACACACATAAAACCGATTTTATGTCCATATAAATTCGATTATGTCTACACATAAATTAAACTGGACGAATTTATATCCACATCAATTCCGATTTTATATTTTATATGGACATATAAAAAGCAGCCAATCAGAGTAGCGCTTTATATTGTATATTAACTTCCATATTAGATTTGCTCATTTCATTATCGAAAATACTTTCAGTCAATAGCCCTTTTTACACGGTGCCGGTGCGTTCCGGATCGAGACTAGATCGAGGAGGGTTCGGTTATTTTTCCCCGTGTGAAAGCGAAACAACTGACCTCCACCTTCCTCGGGCTAGTTCAGTTCGCCGCGTGAGTCTCGGGAAGGTGGAGGTAGGTTCGGGCTGGTTATTCTCTCGTGTAAAAGCGAACCGACCTCCACCGGCCTCGTGCGGGATTGAGCACGCTACATGTGAATGGCATCACTGGCGCGTTGCTGTAAGTTACCTGTGAAGAAATCACGCAAAAGATTTCTCAAGCACTGCTCATGTTGTTAGAAGCATAGTTTATCGATTTTAAGTGATTATTTTTGCGATATTTCTTACTTGCGATAACTGTAAATGTTGATACACGCCATCTGGTGGCACGCATTTGAACGAACCGACCTCGAACTAGTTCGAGGCGGGTTCGGTAACCCGCACCGTGTAAAAGCGATCAATCCATCCTGAACCGAACCCGCCCGAGGAGGGTGGAGGTAGGTTTCCTCGAACCAGCACCGTGTAAAAAGGGCTAATGAGAACTATCGTTTAGTTGCAAAACTGCATTATGGGGCGGGTAATACAATGGTTGATTGGAACCGCGTTTTTACTTACGTTACCGACTGTTTGAACATTGGACATGTTGGTAAAATGGCTCGAGTGAACGATTTTGAAGAATTGTTTAATAACTTTAGATATACGGTCATTGAAATTATCTGGATGGAGGAAGACTAGCGCCAAAAACAAACATACAGCAAAAATACCTTTAAAAACACCCCAAAATGGGGCCGAGGAAATAAGATATTCCGCTTATTTGCCTGGGATAGTTTCGCTATTAACGCACAGATTTCAACCAAACTTGGTATGGTAATAGTGGTCACAGCTGTTTCAGGCTTTTGAGTCCTTCCATCGAAATGGTTTCATAACCTCTTTAGGTTCTTGACTATGAAGTAATATGTCTTACGTGTTTCCTTAGGTGTTAACTTCGTTACAAGGCAATAAGAACGTTGCATCATTGCTTGCTCATTTGCATTTGAAATGGCAGACTTTGTACACAAAGGAAATTTGTATAGCTTTCTTTTGTATATCTAAGCTCTCCGATATTAGAAATATCAGAAATGAGAAACTTTATTTGATGGCCGCATGCTTTAGACAAAATATCAGTGCAGGACTTCCTATCCTTCTATTCGCCAAATAATCATTTGTGAGGAAGCTATTGTCGTCAGAAAAATTTAAGTACATATTTCACCATGTAAGAATCCTCGGAGTAGAAAACGAATGATACAATATCCTAGCTGAATAACTACCAATCGACAATATATTCATACAAACTCGATCACGTTTGTGAATTTTCTGTTTTTTGAGAGCTCATTTGTAGAGGAATTCAAGACCTGTGCCTTGTTCTTACATAAGTCTCAGAAAATGACGCGGTATTACTCGAACATTGGTTAGTAAATGACAAGAGGGTGATCAGTTCTTTCGATGGAGGCTCAAACAGCTGTGTGGTGCGGCTAAGGGACCTTGTGGTACCACCCATCACTCTGTTGTGTAATCCCTAGCAACGGCACAGCAACTCCATTGTTGAGCGGAAACCTGGGATCATTTCAATATTACTGGCACCATATATTGGTTAGAATTCGATAGTGAGGCTAAAAGCTACCGTACTTCATTGTACCACTCATTACCCAATTACTGTATCCGATGTGTTTAGTGGCCGCGGCCAGGAAGATCGTCGTACCTTGTTTTTCTAATTAGGCCTACACACGTTCCCGGCCACCAAGTAGAGTGGATGGGCGTAACAAAATTAGTCTCCTTGGAGCCTAACTTTACATAACCACTGGCCAGGCATTCCATGTCGTTTTCCCCATAAATGAAACGCGATCCCCATCCCGAGGTAGTTGTCGAACGTGACCCTTGTAGGATTCCGTATCATTCACTACCACGGGCCCTTTTGTTAGATTGCACTTTATAACTCGCTGGGAACGTGTGTAATCAGAAAATCTAGGCTAAACACATCGGCATACACTATGTAACCCCTAGCAAAGCATAGCAACTCCATAGTTCTGCGGTAACCCTGGGATCATTTCAATATTACTGACACTATATATTAAATAGAAATCGGGTTTCTAAGGTGAAAGACATTGCTTCCTACCCACAGCTGTTTGAGCCTCTATCGAAAGAACTGATCACCCTCTTGTCATTTACTAACCAATGTTCGAGTAATACCGCGTCATTTTCTGAGACTTATGTAAGAACAAGGCACAGGTCTTGAATTCCTCTACAAATGAGCTCTCAAAAAACAGAAAATTCACAAACGTGATCGAGTGTGTATGAATATATCGTCGATTGGTAGTTATTCAGCTAGGATATTGTATCATTCGTTTTCTACTCCGAGGATTCTTACATGGTGAAATATGTACTTAAATTTTTCTGACGACAATAGCTTCCTCACAAATGATTATTTGGCGAATAGAAGGATAGGAAGTCCTGCACTGATATTTTGTCTAAAGCATGCGGCCATCAAATAAAGTTTCCCATTTCTGATATTTCTAATATCGGAGAGCTTAGATATACAAAAGAAAGCTATACAAATTTCCTTTGTGTACAAAGTCTGCCATTTCAAATGCAAATGAGCAAGCAATGATGCAACGCTCTTATTGCCTTGTAACGAAGTTAACACCTAAGGGAACACGTAAGACATATTACTTCATATTCAAGAACCTAAAGAGGTTATGAAACCATTTCGATGGAAGGACTCAAAAGCCTGAAACAGCTGTGTACCAGGATCGAACCCACGAACCCTCGCGTATGGCATCAATCGCCAGCACTCAGGGGCACACGCCTTAAACCACTAGGCCAAATCCCCATCTTAAAGCGAATCGAAAGCGAAAAAATTTGATTTAGAAATAGAATTTGAAAGGGGACGAATTTTCAGGAAAAAATGTAAACAAATTTCTCCAGAATGTCAACAAAGAAATTTTCGTGCATTTTGATTGGCTGAATTTTGTGTTTACAAACACCAGCCAAATGTAAACAAAACCCGCTATCGATTCGCTTTAAAAAAGATGGTTCAATGGCCCGTGTTTAAACGAGGCGTCCATAAGTACCCTGCGAGTAGCCCAAACAATCTCCGAACCCAAACAGTTTTATGTTATCCAAGGGTCACAGGAGATACAAGTAAAGAATATGAAATAGAAATCGGGTTTCTAAGGTGAAAGACATTGCTTCCTACCAGGATCGAACCCACGAACCCTCGCATATGGCATCAATCGCCAGCATTCAGGGGCACATTATATATTGGTTAGAATACAACCAAACCTTGTAGGATGATAATGGGGAGGCTGAGCTACTTCATGGTACCGCTCATTACCCAATTATGTAACCCCTAGCAACAGCATAGCAACTCCATTGTTCTGCGGTAACCCTGTGATGATTTCAATATTACTGGCATTATATATCGGTTAGGACTCAACCAAACCTTGTGGGATGATACAATGTAATAGTGAGGTTAAAAGCTACTTCATGGTACCACTCATTACCCAATTATGTAATCCCTAGCAACAGCATAGCAACTCCATTGTTCTGCGGTAACCCTGGGATCATTTCAATATTACTGGTTGAATTAAACCAAACCTTGTGGGATGATAATGGTGAGGCTAAGCCCAATTATGTAATCCCTAGCAACAGCTTAGCAACTTGTTCTGGGGTACCCGTGGGATCACTTTCACAAAAAAATTCAACCAAACCTGTGATGATGACAGTGAGGTTACAACAGTGTGATACAACTCATCACACTGTTATGCAATAACTCTCGCAACAACATAGCTACCCCGTTGGATTGTTCAGTGGTATGCTGGGATCATTTCGCTATTTGTACAAGGAAACCTGGCATGCCTGGTATGATGAAAACATTAAGGGTCACCTACCTTGCATACCATTTGCCATTCTATGTAACCCCTAGCAAATGCACAACAAGATTTGTTTCCTTCTTTCGAATGTTCTCTTCTTTGTCAGCCAGTAATGATACAGTTAAACAGGATCCTATTGCCATTCCATTCCTTCTCAGCAGGTAACAATCCAGGTAACAATGGCACCCTTGGCATTCTCCATATTCCAATCCATGAATTATTTGCTTGCAATTCGGACACCGTCCAATGCTCAATCCACACAGTCCATTTTTTCCGTCAAACTTTTTAGTCAAAGTTTTCCAACCCTCTTAATCCACACGGCGGATTTTTGTGATCAACCTTTTCGAATATGGCTTGTCCACGTGATACCTTGGTATGCAGTTTCTTTCTTTACCCTGTTATGGTACATATGATTTTTTTGCGTCGTAGAGTAGGGCCGACAGGGCGGGCCCTGTAGTACTCCTCGATCAAAATCTCCGTGCGGTCTTGTGTCCATATCCAAACAGTTTATAGGACAACTGTGAAGGCCAGAGACCATCATCTCTTTATAATTAGTGGTTGCACTTATCTCCGTTCTACACGCAGCTTGCTATTAGGCTACTAACAGTACTCCCACTATGCAACAGATGGCGCTAGTAACCATGAAGTCATGAATTGTGAATCAAATGTTGACACTGATGAAATTTTACTTCACAATTGATGCCCAATTTTGATCGTCATGCCACCAGTTCTGTGTAGTAATCATAGCAATATGCACTGAAAAGCTACCTCTAGAGGCCCTTTAACCCGGGGATTTTGCGGTTACACCTATTAATCGCCGAATCTAAATAGGCCTATGTCAGAAATGCCCGTGCTTATTAGCCCCGTCGAGCTCGAAGGGGCTACGCTGGGGCTATTGAAATGATCCCAGCCATACCGCAGAAAATCTTATTTCCTCGGACCCTTTTCCTCCAAAATGTAAAGACGGAGGTCTGCTGTATGGGAAAAAGCGGTATCGCGAGTGAGATTCGAAGTTCTGTACTACATGAGCAAGTGCTGTACTACATGAGCTAACCAGCCATTTCTGCCAACCATCAAAAACTTCTTCTCTTTCGTCGAATATAGGATATATACTGTATGTGAATTTAGTGGCTGCTGACCTCAACCAAAACAGGCCTGACCCCCAACACTTGCCCTAGCCCTAACAGTTCCCTATCGTTCCCAACCCGAAACTAGCCCAACAGGCGCGGAGAAAGTGTGTTCTGAAGGAGAATACTGCTATATGAAGAGTTAGTAGTTTCAGCCGCTAGATTGGACTGAAAAATGTGGTAGCAATAAAAATTTCGTACCCCATTCTCCCCTACCGGACTTCCTTTGAGCGTCATCGCAAGCAACCGCCAGATAGGGCCTATGAGAAGAGAGTGGACTGCAACATACCTATCTATTGTAATCACCACTATCATGTACACTGTGCCAAGTTCTGCTCCGTCCAGCAACTGGTTGACCACACGTACAATAATCCATCCGATGTCTGTCAAAGTAAAACCGCGCAGAATCAGTAATCTGTCATGTAACCTCATGACCAGGTAAATTGCGTCATACACGGCCAATGCCTGTAGGAGGAATCTGGCCGAAGATCTCTTCTTCTGTCCTCTCAAAACCGCTAAGACTAAAGCATTGCCGATGATGCCGGCCACACAAATTGTCGGTTCGATGATGAAAAACAAGATAAACATATCATCAATATGACGCCGGTATGTCACAGGTTCCGCAGATGTATTCGTTGTTTGATCGGAGAGGTTCTCGTTTCCAATCGTCGCATACATTGGCCTCGTCGTATTAGCATCCATCTCCATGACCGCCTTGTTCACAAATACACAAAACTCTTTCGAAACTTACCCCAAGTCCTTTTTTGAGCATCAATAATGAGTTATTAGTACCGTAATTTAGTCAGATCGTCGTCTAGTTCCAATAACCTGACGCGAATCCGTTAGATGTGCATGCGCGGTATTTCAACCAAATGATGGACAGTACCCATGCTCATATTGGCGCTATTGTCATAAAATTGCACGCCATAAGCTCTTCCTGCAGTATTTTCAATGTGTGCTGAAAACTCGGGCGGGATTCTTTTAAGTACAGTGGAACCTGTCTAGTTTCATCCTGTATAATGAAAACACCTCCCTAACGTTGTGAATTCAAGGAACCGATTTTTCCTAATACAAAATGTATTACTTTCATCCTGAATGGAAACCCCTCTATTGGACAACATGAACCAAAAATCTTGGCACGAATGCTGTTTTAACCTGTATACTGGCAACGTTAGGGAGTTTTCGCAAAGCCCCCGAGATGCCGAACTCATTGTTCCATGCTACGAAGAGGCCGCCGAACAAAAGGATAGACGTTCCCGTTGGCGTTTCTGGGACTTTGCGAAAACTCCCTATTATAAAAATGGGTGACATTTCGCTCTACCGCCCGACACGACGGGCACCAATTTCTATGTCGTACCGAAAGTCATCCGAGAATGTTCGTGGCGTTTATCGTCACTCAAATCCGCATTACTCCGCAGCACGGCTGATGTAATGTCGATGCGGACGTAGATGAACGCACGACACTGAACAAAAATATGACGTAGATCGGCTTGCACATTTCTTTGAAATTGTGAGCTTAACTTGCGATAAGTTTGGGCCATTGCGTTAAGGGCAAGCCATCGTTTGACATTTTCATATTGCTTGAATTGAGGCCCCTATGAGAAAAGCAATAAAGACACCTCCAGTTGACTGCTTTTATGGCCCAATGTGATCACTGTGCTTTATAGAAACAGAAAATGAGCGAAGTCCCAAGAATTACAGCTTAATTACATTACATAATCAATAACAAAGAAATTCACCAAATATGAAAAACAGGTACAATTTTCTTGGAGAAGGAGCGTGTAAATGACACATTGAAGGTGTGACAACAATGTCACAAACACATAGAACCTGGGGTGGCGAGGGTGTCCTGACATGCTCTTCATGTGAACCATACACGCTCAGTACAAAAAGGACAACCAGGAAGTAAAATCCAAATCCAATATGGCCGCCCTGTTTTGGAAAA